>JAITYT010002177.1:127757-160176 GCA_025433975.1 Liostenogaster flavolineata | reverse complement strand
TATAATTATATATAGTTTGTGCACAGTTACCCGATGTATCGAAGAGGCGAGAGAGGCGAGGACCGGTCGGCGGGTCTTCGGCGTTCCAAAGCCTCGAAGTTCCGTCCATGATCGCACTTCGCTCGTGTCCACCTGCGCTTCCCTTCGCTACACTTCTCTTTATCGCACTGCACTACGCGACGCGACGCAAAAGACGCGTCGGAATTACGAATAAATATTATTTCACCGACGTTCACGCGTCGACGATCGGTTACGAACTGGCACTGTTTAGGGTCGCTGTAAGACACCTTAATCGACCGAAATACAAAAAAAAAGAGAGCGTCATTTTGATGGTAAACCAATTATAAAAACTCCTATGAAAACTCGTCTCGTTTCATTTTATTCTTGTTATTAAGCGCTTTTTGTGTATATTTATTTTGTATATTATTATTTGTTGTACATTATTTTTTGTATAACGTATTTTGTGTAATTTAACGAACAAAAAATGTCACCCGGTAACCGAAATTTCACGGTTAATGTTTCTACTTCGAAATGACAACAAAATATTTACCGTCGTCGACGACGTACATAGTACTGCATCTTCGTTGCGTCTAGGTAATCGACGCATCGTTATTGTTGTCATTTTGATGGTAAATCAATTATAAAAACTTCTATGAAAACTCGTCTCGTTTCATTCTATTTTTCTTATTAAAAAACACATATACGAACGAAAAATGGCACTTTGTAACCGAGATGGTGACAAAAAATATTTATCGTCCTCGTTGCGTCTAGGCAATCGACGCGGTCGCGTCTCGAACGAGATACGTCGTCCTTCGCGTTTCTCGAAACTTTTCCAAACGACGATGCATCGTCGCCTGGCACTAAAAGGGTTAATTGGTCAAGGAAGCGCGTAAGCGTACCTATTAACGCCATCGGGAGACGGCTTATGGTACGATCCTCGATTTCCTCGAGATTTAACGCGTCCTAACGGCGTCTGGCGTCTTAAGGCGAGCCACGAAAGTAGAGCCCGTGAATACACGACGGTGCGCGCAATTTATTCATTGGATATTACGCGATACTCCTTTTTAGTCGGTTATTAACGCGATTATTCTTATCTTCCGTAATGCAGATCGCGAGGAAGGAGATTTTCGAAGAAAAAGGGGAAAATTAACGCGGCGAAGGGAAAATATTAAACGATTATTATTTCGAAAACCGTGCGTACGCGGTGCAAGGATTCGTAAAACGAACAAGAATACGCGCAGTACCGTTCAAAAATATCCTAAGAACGCTTGCGAAACGCGTGCCGACGAGGCATAAATGTTAGCACAAGAAAAGAATTTTCTACGCCCTTGCAGAGCGCGAGAGACGGACGACTCGACAAAATGGCCGTCAGTTGCCGCTTGGCCGAAATCTTTTTAGGGAATATACTTTTTAAGAGAGAATTTTACGCGAATTTCGCGATTGGATCCACGCGAAATATTTTCTCGTTGTTCTTTTTGTTCGGAAGACTTTTTTTCTTTTCTTTTTTTTTTCTTATTCTTTATCTCTCGTCTATCTTTCCAACGCAGACGTTTTATCGATCATTTACCGCGTCTAAATCCAACGAATCGATGATTACACGATTGCACGATTATACGCGAGAAAAAGAACAGAAAAAAGCATCTTACCCCACCAGAGCCACTTCGAAACTTCACCGAGCGAGATTTATATGAGAATATATATTGGATCAGATCCTTGGCGCGCGTTATACGAGAACGCAGATCGTATCGTCGACGGTAGCTTCTCGGCGAGAGTTTTATTAAATTCCTAAAAGTCGCTGCAGTCGCAAATCTGATTCGCGTCAGGCTGTCCGACCGTCGCGATAACACTTCGCCTATTTCGCCTCGTTTTCGAATCTCGCGCTTCTCCGTCGTCTGTTTCGGATCGATCTTGGGCTTTGTCGTCCTTTCGATTTTTTTTCGTTCTTTAAATTTCATCTAAACAGTCCTTTTTCGTTGCTATTCGAATCTCTCGGAAAAATATAGGGAAAAACGATGAGAAAAATCACGACGAAAAATAAACGAACGTTTTCGACAAATCTTTTCGGATTTTATCATTCTTTTTCTCGATTTATTAGGTTGGTGCGTACAAAATGTCGAATTTTCTTTACACGCGAACGCTCGTCTCCCCGTTTTCGTTATGCTTCTTGTTTTTGGCATAATCTCGTTTATAGTCGTACTGTCCATTGCCAGGGTCACGTTCCGACAAAGAAGATTTTCTCGAAAGTCTTCCATTTTGTTGTTCGCTTTGAATTTCGTATACGGTACGAAAATGAAGACGGTCTGAAAAATTCCATATCAGAGTTTATCGAGTCTAAAGATGGGAATTTCTTTAAGACAGGCATCTATGCATCGAAATCTCTTTGGGAAAAGCGTATCGAAGCAAATGGAGCTTGTTTTGATTAAATAAACAGCTTTTGAAAAAAGACGCGCAGTTTTATGTATATTCGCTTAAAAATCCGACATTTCACGCGCACCAACCTAATATCAATCGTTGAATACGTACGCGCAGCAATGTCTCCGCCATTTTAAACGATCCGTTTTAAATTCGTTGGATATTCGAGGAAAATGGGTGGTGGGAGGGGGGAGGAGAAAAAAAAAGGGAAAATAATTGGAGTTATTTCGCCGTACGAATATTATTCAAGTTGAACTTGGCCTGTTTCCGCGAGGCATTCGCGACGAGCCGCAATTATCTAGTCAACGAGACCCGTATGAAATCCGAGATAGAAAACGCGAGACCCCGACAAAAAATTTCTCTTTACGCTTCGTCTTCGAGGGAAATACGTCTATCGTTCTTCGATTTTCTTTTCCTTTTTTTTTCACGAGAAATTAACAAGATCTTATTAAAGCGCGATTTTTATCCTCGTCGCGATTTACGACGACGTTGCGTCAGGGTTTTTTTTCACTTTTCCGCGTTAAATTTTACGACTAGTTTTAAAGAATTCCCCCCTTTTTTGAGGGGGATGGGGAGGGAATAGAGGTGGAGAATCTTGGCAAGCGTTCGTACGGTGAGATTCGCCATTTCGGGCTAAAAATAAAGATGTACCCGCGTGAAATGCATTAGCTGCGCGAAAATGTATCCCTATGTATTTATATATCGTATTATTTATATAGAAAGAAATAATATTTATTTTTAGCTACGAAATTTTAGATAAATATTGAAGCGTCGTTCGTACGATCGCGCTAACTTTTCAAAAAAAAAAAAAGAAACGTCGAGAATCGAAAGAACGAACAATTTTTTCGAACGTATGTTAAATAGTATAAATTTCTGTTTACGAAGGGAATTAATTACGACACTTATGTAAATGTAATACAGGGGCGTATCACGGAAGGAAGAGAATGTAACAATGTCACGAGGAAAGTTTAGAGCCCATTTGACGTCAACTGCACCACAAAAGAGGAAACTTACGATAAAATCGAAGGAACGAAGAATTTTTTCGAGCGTATGTTAAATAGTATGAATTTCTGTTTACGAAGGGAATTAATTACGACACTTATGTAAATGTAATACAGGGGCGTATCACGAAAGGAAGAGAATGTAACAATGTCACGAACGAAGTTCAGTCAACGCGTCTTATTTATCGACGACCTGTCGCCTATCTTTGCTCGAACGAGAAGAAGACAGACTCGATATCGTTCTTTCTCTCTCTCTCTCTCCCCCTCTTTCTCTCTATCCTTTCTACCTCTTCCTGCTTCCACTCCTTTTGGTGTATCGCGCGGTCAGGCACGTTTAACATAAATATGCGTTTGTTTCTCACCGCTCCGTTGGACACTGGAAGGTAGAAACGAAGGAGTGTCTAGCGGTTGAGAAAAAA
Organism: Liostenogaster flavolineata; assembly: GCA_025433975.1. Classification (NCBI taxonomy): domain Eukaryota; kingdom Metazoa; phylum Arthropoda; class Insecta; order Hymenoptera; family Vespidae; genus Liostenogaster; species Liostenogaster flavolineata. The sequence goes on along the minus strand of JAITYT010002177.1, from coordinate 156,344 downwards.
AAAGGAAAGAGAAGAAAAAGAGAAAAAAAAAGAGAGAGAGAGAAAGAGAGATACAGCCACAGAACGAAAGAAGCAATACTGGCTAACTAAAGGCGTCTCGCCAAGACCCACTCCGCGTTGCATTATATTCCAAACGATTCCCGAGTGCGAATAAAAGGATCCCCACGATGCGTAACATTTTGCCGATCCTCGCGTTTTGTCGAATCGCGACGAACTCCGAATCGTTTTAACGACTGCGCGTATATTTTATACAGGATGGGCCGACTTGGACTGACCGATCGTGACGATAGATCATCCCGAAATAATAAAAATAATAAAATTCGATAATTTTAACTCGCAATTTTCGCGAATTATTTGTCGTCTGAAAAAAAAATAATTAAGAATAAACCCCACCGAAGTTACGAATCATTGAAAGCAGTCGACCCAAATCGGCCCACTCTTTATATTTTTTTATACGTGTAATTACATACGTGTGATAAAAACAGTGACACCGCGTTGCGTTATATACCGAACGATTCTCGAGTGCGAATAAAAAAGATCGCCACGATGCGCAACATTTTGCCGATCCTCGCGTTTTGTCGCGCTCTCGAATCGTGACAAGCTCGGAATCGTTTTAACGACTGTACGTATATTTTATATACACTTTCACGATTCGCCTTTCGACGTTTCAATTGGATAATTAAATTTTATCCGATTTATTTAGTCATCGTTAATAACTTATCCAACTATCATTGGTTGGTTAACTAACCTAAGTTAAGTTAAATTAGGAAGACAGTGCGTTGAGTTTAAAATATTAAAGTGTAACGATATGACAATTTAAATTAAAAAAAAAAACAGGAAGATTCGGAAGACGATACGTTGGGTTTAAAATATTGCGATAATTAAAGTGTAACGATATGATAATTTAAATTAGAAAAAAAAAACAAGAAGACTCGAAAGAAAAGGAAGAAATATACAAATTTATTAATCAAAACGTTTCGTACACTCACCTCACCATCGTTGTCGTAATAAACAAGGTGGCGTCGCGTCAACACAAACCAACGTTGTTTGTAGTTGACCGGAGTGAAACGTTTCTTATTTTGTGAACGTTTCACCATAAAGCCTTGCCTCACGACATCTCCACCTTTCGACTCCACCTTCCCGTCTTTCCCCGCCATCCCGAGAGGAGGCCCACCCTATCGAAAGAATTTATTATTTTAATCTACGAATAATACAATTAAGATCGTTGCGAAGATCAAATGTAAGGCGATTCTATTTTATGCGTACTTACGTCCTAAAATAATTCGCGTTCTAACGTTATCGTGTATTTGAGATAGCGCAACGGAAATCGTAACGTACAGCGTACAGCGTATAAATAAATACTAATATATTATATATGTAAAGTTTCCTCGTGGTTTACGCTCGTCAGGGTTATTTTTTTTTAGTTAATTTAATTTACGAGCAAACAAGATCACGAATAAAAATAATCACTAAAGGTTTAGTGTCAATTATTCATATATCTTTTCTTTGCGATGATTTTTATTTTGTTCGTGTAATGCAGCTGTTCTTATTTCGTTAAATTTAATTAGAGAAATGTTATTATTTTGTTAGTTAGTAACATGAGTGGAGGGGTATTATTTAGAGTTTTATTAATTTTAATTATTTTATTTAGAAGATATTACTCATTAATTCTATTTATAAGAATCTTTGGATTAAATATAAATATTAATAAAATTAATTTGACTTTAACAATATATATATATATTATATTATACATTGAAGTAGAAAATATTTCATTCAAATTAAGTCGATAGATTATAAATTTATAAAAGAGCATTAACGTTTTAACGCGTGACATATAATTTTTATAAAAACTTTCTTCGAGCATCCACGATAGAAAATTACTTGTGACTGTGGTAAAAATAAAGGTATCGACAGAGATGAATTTTATGATATCTTGTAAAATGTGTAAGTATGAAATAACTAAGAACAAAGCTTAATCGTACCGTGTCTGGGGTACGTAATTGATTTTATTGCGTATCTCACGCTCGATAAGTAGATGCTTGTCGTTGTTGCTTGGACATTTAGCAGCATAATGAGATAAAAATGAAAAATGCAAATCCTGTTAATACGACGCATAGTACTGTCATTAATACATACATAGGTATGTCGCTGTCGATATCGATGCTTATAGAATCTATATTTATACCGAAGAGAGACTAAGTAACTCTGTTAAAAACAGCAGATTTCGAAACGAATAGTTAAAAACTAAAGCTAAATTCATGGATGAAAATTTAATGATCCTATTCGTGTATCCACTGTGTTTCTAAATTAATGATCCTATTCGTGTATCCGCTGTGTTTCTAAATTAATGATTCCATTTAAATGTAAAAAAATTGATCGATCCTAACGCCGTAAAACAATTCTAACGATTCTTTTATTAAATTACTACGTATTTATCTCAAACGAGTGACAAACAATTTCATCGCAACGTCACTTTTTTCAAAGAATGACATCATAACATCAAAGTATTTGTCACTTTTACCAATTGTTTCTTACAATTTACAATCTACAAATATAAAACGCGAAGATTTCGATCTGAGAAGGAGAACCCAAAAAAACGTGTTTTCCAAAAGAAACGAAAGAACATTTCGAATACATCCTAAAGTCAAAGGAGTTGGAGCAACAGTTAATTCGGCAGTTTATGGTTATACGAACGTTTACCGGATCTACCGCGGATAGACGATCTTTTTCGGCCGGATATCGAGCGGAAAGTTAATTAAACGAGGAAAAGCGTCTTACCATGCACCGATATTCGCTACCACATCTCAATTTTCCGAGTTGTCAAAAACATGACCGGTGCACAAACAAAGAATTCACGTGGAACGGACGCATGCACACACCGACAATCTGTCAAACAGAGACAGTGGACCATCGCGAGATAACAGGAAACGACCGACCGCTCTAGTCAAAAATTAATTCCCGTACTCTTTGTTAGAAAATTTCTAACTTAAGAAAAACTGCTAGAAAAAATACGACGTGGTTATTTTAACGATTCTCGATCGATTTCGTGTTTAATTGGAGTTCCGATTCGAAAAGGTCGGCTTCGATGCGACCGCGACAACCGGGAACGTCTCCTCGTTTCCCTGTGAAACAAAATGGCGGCCGCGAGACTTGGACGACCCGTAGTTTTATTTTACCGAGGATAACAGCGACTCCTAACCCCAAGACGATCTCGAAATTGGAAAAGCAGCTTGCTCGAGACTCCCTTCGACATCGAGGAGTCCGTCGTGAGCTAACATCGAGAAACTGGAGCGCAAAGAAGCGCGACACGTCGGTGAAGTTCGACTTAACCTAATACGAGCGTAACTCGTCGACCTGTTGGGATTGATTTCGCCGGAATTAATTTTGCCACGTAATGGCAGCCCCCGAAGCGATACAAGTCAGTTCTCTGCCTTTGCCGCCCCTTCAGTACATCAACTTGTACACTGACGAGAATGTGCGACGGGGAAGGGCCCCCAGGCCGCCACCGCCTATTCACGATACTTATTCGATGTTCGGCAATGTTTTTAACGCGGACGACACCATCATTAGGCCCCTGGAGGCTCAGGGGATCAAGAGATTGTATCCTCAAAATTTTGATCGGCGTCGCGAGCTGAAGAAGCTGAATCATTCGTTACTAGTCAATTTTCTGGACTTGATAGACCTACTGGTGCAATGTCCGGACAGTCCAAGGCGCGCCGAGAAAGTAAGTACCGACGTATGTAACTCTTAATGGAATTACAACGTAACGTAAATAGTTTGTTCGGGGTGTCATGCTTCCGATGTTGTCATAAGTTGGCTTCTTCGAAGCTCTTCTTTTCTTGCGTGTAATTGTACACCCACGCGCACACGGACACGACGATGATGCCTTTTATCTGTTTCAGGTCGAAGATTTAAGTTTGTTATTTATTCACATTCATCATCTGCTGAACGAGTTCAGGCCTCATCAAGCGAGAGAAACACTGCGCGTCATGATGGAATTGCAGCGTAGACAGCGTATCGAGACTGCTTTGAGATTTCAGAAACATCTTGAAAAGGTATAAGAATATCGTGAATGTAATTTTATGTATGTATATCGAGTACTCCGTGGATGGATCGTTAAATATTAATTTCGTATACAGGACGCCATACAGATCGTCTAAGACCAAACGTTTGAACGCGTTTCTTGCTTTCGGCGATGAAAGAAGCCTCTAAGAAAAATATTCTCTTGGAGAAAGAATAGATTTTCGTTAAATACCGCATTGTTTATCTCGAACTCTCGTTTCTATCGTCAAAAATAATAAATATATTCAGACGTTTGATTCCAGACGAGACGCGATTTAAGCGAATCAGCGAATCATTTTTATCGTAGGAACACGCGAGGATCCATCCACAAAGTTTTAACGATATCGGAAGTGAAACTAGTAGAATCACGATTGTCACGATTTGGAACGTCCGAACGTTCGAACAATCGAGGTTCCACCGTACGACATCGTCTTCGAAAAAAGAGATAATAATAATATGCGGTTTACTTGAAGATATAATTTTATTGTAGGTCCAGCAAATATTACAACATGCTCTGCAAATGTTGCCGGATACGTCAGAATTAGATTCCAAGCTGGCTATAAACACAGATGCCATGGAGTCAATCGATACTTTAGGTCTTGAACAACAAAGTATGGATACATGTAGCCCTAGTGATCATATTATGTGTAAAGTGATAGATGATATGATTGCATCGAACAGTTTATTCTAAGATAATATTTATACTTCTTCGAATAAATAAATATTTATATATAGATATATATGTATGATATATGTATATATAAATTCAAATACATAACATTCACACGTATGCATGCATACAGTATATATGTACATATATACTGTATGCATGCACATCTGTAAATAATGCGTGCGCGTACGCGTTTATTTATTTATTCATACGATAGTTATGATTGTAATTAACTTTGTATAATCATTGTTTCGTGATTAAGATATATATATATATGTGTGTGTGATTTATTTCTTACATAAAATATATAACGTGCAATTGTACCAATATGTTTTTTTAATATCTCAGTATTCGTTTAGTTTGATATGACTTAGTTTTTGTACGATATAATTTCACGTTTTATTGGACATGAAGAACACCGTATGTAAAGCATAATAGTATTTATTACGTTAATAAGAATATATTTGAAAATTACATGTAACAAATATTGTTTCCAATGGTGGATAGGGAGAGGATAACCAGACTGCTTTATAAACTCACCTCGCGAACAGCTACCGTCAACATATAAATACAATATAATGCATAATAATCACGGAGCATCCCCTGAAAAAGATAATAGTAGTCTTCCGTAATTGTAGATACTCTCCTTCGTTCAGCTAATCAAAAATCTGTAAAATAAATTGTATTTATTTCTGCCGTAAACTTGTCCTTCATACTTTCGCTGTTTTGCATTATCTCTGAAAAAGAAAAAACTGTATAATAAATTGTTATTCTTATGATCAAAGAAACTTCGAGAATTTTTCCAATTTTTTTTAATTAATTCTCTCATTCGAACAGTTATAATCCAATTTGATTAAGATCTTTTAAATTATAGTAGTGACATCTAAACTCTAGGTAATCTTAAACTATAAAAATATATAAATAAACAATCTGTAAAATGTTATTCGAGAAAAGTTAAAGACAGAACAATATATCGTATGTTGTTTTTAGTTCTAATTTCTTCTATTTATGTTAATTCAAAGTAAAAAACTACATCTCTTATGTTTCTCTGATCAAATTCCATCGTTTTATCGGAGAGCCGCTTCCGCATCTTGAACCGAACCAGATTCCTGTTAACAAACAAATACTTAAAGCGGGATAGATGACAGGAAGTAGGAAACTACCTTGGATCAAGGAGACAGAGGATACATTTTAAAGCTATTCTGATAAACAAAGTTTTTCATGGAAGAAAATAGATGTCCTTTTTCTTGCAGATACGTTGGGAACTGCATCGATACTGTGGCACCACTGGTCCAACGAACAAATTATATTTTTCTGATATTCGACTTTGCCTGTATGTTTTCTTGTTAATATTGCGATCAATAAATATCAGTGATTCAATGATTATAACTCAATCGTTATTAGTCCTCGATATGTAAATGGCATTCCAAAAAATTATAATTCCATCAAAGAACAAACACGAGGTTCTTTTGCAAAGAACTTTCACAGTTTTGTTTTTGATCTTCGTAATTTTATCGTTTACGTTATCAGAATGGATAATCATATTTTCATGTTTTATATATATATAATCCTTATATACATTTCTGTATCGCACTGTCTTCGTTCAGGTTGTTTTTATAAAGTTTATTTTGTTTTTTGTTTTTTTATTTCTTGTGTTCTTTTTTTGGTTATTTTTGATTAAATTTCTTGTCATGGCAATCGAATAATAAAAGAATTGTAGCGTATTACGTTACGCAAAGTACGATTTTCTTCGAGATATTTATGTCTCCTTAATCACAAAGTGTTTCGCATCGTATTTAGAAGGTCGATATTTTGCACATTTTCCTCTTCCGCATTTAGCGTACTCAAAACTTTTATGGAAACACGTTCTCGCACGATTAAAGAATAAAGAAAATCATATTTACTCTTTCACTTTTTGTAAATGATACACTTTTCGTACTTCTTTTGTACATATATGTTTACAAGCCTGGTATAAAATCAATGTCTGTGCTTTCGCAATTTTTAGTCGACTCCTCGATGCAAAATTTATCTATTCGATTAATAAAAATTTTTTCGCCAAGTTCCACGACCTCTCGGTCTGTAACCACCACGTCCACCCGATCTGTTACCCCTGAACCTACCACGACCAGCTAAAAAATATATAAAAAATTATTCGCCATCCTTTCATCGATATAATTCAACGACACACGAATACATGTACTTCGATAATATTTTTTTTCGTATACCATAATTTGACGATATATTCGAGCTGTATTTTCCACTAGGAGGTGTGTATATCTCCCGCTTACTACTTTTATCTTCTTTATTGCGTTTGTTAGAACTACTGTCGTTACCGAATGTGATCGGAGTATGCCTCTTCTGGCCAGAAGAATTCTTTTCGCTCTGTAACACCGAACGTCAGAAAAAGGACGTAAGAAACCATAATACGGCAAGACGACTACGCTACGAATAAAATATTTTCCAAATACCTTCTTATCGTTCGTAGGAGTCTTCCACGAAAGATGTATGACGCTCTTAAAACTGGGAGGTGAATGAAACAAATCTTTGATCAAAGTATTGATGTTGTTCGTAGTCTTCAATGCAACGACTTTCAATTGGTTTTCTTCCGACTTTAGTTCTTCTTCCGATTTGCCGCTTATGGCTTCGCGTAGCTTCTTTATGTAACCTTGAATACCTCGCGCGAAGTACTGCAATCTGAGTCTGAACTCTTTAAGTTGATCCGGATCCTTTATCAAAAATTCTGGAGTTTGCTTGCACAATTTATGAAAAGCGTACATTAAACATTCGACGTGACTGAACTGCAATTTTGGAACGTCCGTTACTTCGGTCGCTGGGGGAAGAGGCATGTAAGTCTAAAAAGCGAAATGTTTATTACGACCGATAAAAACTCCGATTCGACGTAACTTAACGAGCAGAAGAAAGTAGGATCTTTCCACTAACAATAAGAGTATTGTAGAGCTGTTGTACTTTTTCTTCGGGTTTCTCAATCGATCCACAAAATACTGCCAACTCTGCCAAAAGTTTCAGTAATTCCAGCTGCACGTCTCTGCCATCAGGAGCAGCGATTAAAGACAAATGTGGCAAAACGTGTACGCATATGTATGAAACAAACCTGGATGAATCTATTTGAGACTGCAACCAATGAAAAATAAACGGTATATCGCTTCGCATTTTATCATCTTTACGAACTATAAATCCAAAGAATTTATCTGCGTTCGTCGTAACACGGTAATTCTTCCCAATTATTCCCAAATATTCCAGTTATCTTTAAGATTAAACTTACGCTGAAGAATGGTAAAGCGTGTTTGATACACTGCACGAGTCTGCTCCACTGTTCCACGTTCGTGTGCTTAAATGGTACAGATAGTTCAGCCTGCTCTATCGTTATGTCGACCAGTTCTTGCTGTCCAGTAACGGTCGATCCTAATCTAGTCCAAGCAAGAACTTCCATTATACTATGGAACTCATCGGCCGTCACGTCCTGCAACGATCGAGTTAAATCATTTTTACATTTTTAAGACGAAGGGAGAAATATCGTGTCGATAATCGACGACACCTACTTGTAATACTTTCTTGCATTCGGCGATCAATAAGTCCTCCGGTTCCTTGGTGATAATATCGTGACCTATCGCCTTCAGTTTGGTAGCTAAAAACTTTATACATCTCTCCCTGGTTCCGTCGTCTCCGTTAATAATTTGGCTAAAAAATCCGCTTATCGTGCCTGCAAGTAACGAAGAGTTAGCGGCACGACGCAAACGATAAATCGTTAATATTACGGTGCGTAAATATTACGTCCAACCTTTCGGATCGCTCTTTATGAGCGACATGACACTATTGTGTACAACGGCCAATTCGGATGGGTCCTGAGCTTGCAGTAGTTGAGCTAAAATATCTGCGATTCTTGCAGTGTGCTCCTTATTATCTTTACACAATCCTGGTAAATCCTTTATCGCTTGCTTCCTTATCTGAACGAAGGAGAAGTATAATTTTTATATATCTCGACGAAGACGTATCCGTCCTTTTCGATATTAAATTAAAACTTACCGCCATGTCTTCGTCTTCGCACAAATCTAAATGCGCGTCTATCGCTTGATCCGCCAACTTTGGGAAATGTTTAAAAAATCTAGCAATAAACTGCGATGCCAAACGCTTCTCTTTAGGCGAGCCTTTCACCGCGGTCAAAATCTCCAAGTATTCTTTCTCGTGCTACGACATAAACGCATCGTTTATTTAACTTTTATCGCAATCTTTTAATTTAATAATTTTTTAATTTTAATACATGTACATATTCTTTTTACATCGATACATTTTACAATACTACTGTTAAAAATAACGTGACAATATTTTTGTTGACGTTAACTTACGGACGGACGATCGATAGATGGACTAAGAAAACAATGGGTTTGACAAAACTACGAATTCTAATAGAGAGGCACGAGGTAATCAATGTTAAACAAATCAACACGAAGGCTTTAACCTTCTTTTCTTTTCCATTTTAAAGGCGTATCTGTTAGAAATAACGGAAAATAACGAAGGGAAGTCGCTCTGGGAAACCAGGGAGAAGGACTCGCGATCGATTCGCTTGAAAAAAATAATCCAACCGTAAACAGAATTAACCGCGAAACATCGTCGCCGTGATAAGATCGTAACGCGAAATTGTTATCCATCGTAGAACACGAAAGGACGCATCACCGATTAATGTTTTAAATTCTATATTTATCCAAACGTGGTTACTCAATATAACCAAGTCGATACGTACCTCGGCTAGCTTATCCTTGGCATCGGCTAGGATGCCGAAGTTCTTATACAACTTCTCGATACTGTCTGTACTCATGATCGAATTTTTGTGTTATCGTTAACTCTGAACACCCAGGATTCATAAATATCAGCATATAGTTTCTATACGGGAATCTGGCCGGCCGCGCACCACGCCAAGAAATGACAAAGATGGTAGATGATGCCACGCGATGTTGCCAAACACGCCATATACTTCAAGGCGACCTTCTAAGTGAGTTCGACCATCGAAAGAACTCGACGCCAATAACAATCGAAGCGTCTTCCCGTTGTCGATGGCCTCTTGGCCGAGCTCACGAATAATAAATAATATTTTATCGAGCGAAGATAATATTTTAATTCATTACCCGTCGTAATTCAAAAATACAAAAGACAAAATAAATTAACCTTTTGTCGATATTCGTACTAACCAACTTTTAAGTTGAAATTTGAATATGTGTCCCAAGAATGGGACATTGGCGGACAATGGGTTAAATTAGAATTTTAACGTTGGAAATAATGCTTTGATAAAGAAATAAATAAAAAAAAAAGAACGAGCATGGAATTAGTCAATTAATGTGCAATTAATAACACGATGTACTGCTTATATAAATAACTTAGTAAATACTTGATGTATAATATATTGATAAATTTATTTGATATACGATTTAGACACAAGCTCGCTAGCTGGACAATGATGAAGGTTCGACGTAGCTAAAAAAGGTATCAACGTCGGTAAATTTGCTACGTTGGACTTTCAACTTTTAAGACAACGGCCTTACTATATTTTATTTCAACGGCCCTTTTTACGATCTGCCTCTACAAGAAACGCATCGCAACGCGTTCTTTTCTTCTTCTTTTTCTTATTATCTCCTTTTTTATTACCTAGATTATCAAAAACAGGGTGTAGAGTTACGAAGACACAAGACTGCGGGCACGTTTGAATAAAGCCATTTGTTTATCATACATTCTTACGTTATTTTACTCTTTTATTGCCTTATTGCATTATACTTATAAAACAAAAAAAGAAAGAAAAGACGTACTCATAGGCAACCCTACTGTTGTTCGTTCTCAAGTAAATCGTGGACAAAATGCAATGGAAAATACCAATAAAATTTTCGCACATGAGACTCAGCCTCGTTATTCTAACCTCACCTGCTCCAATTTGGCGCCAAAATCGTCAAGATAAACAGTTCGCGAAGCTTAACTATTAAAGTGAATATAAACGATAAGAGGTCGTAGTTTTATGCAATAGAGCCACGACGAGACTAAATGTTCATCGCATATCTAGGTTAAAAATTATTTAACAATTTTGCAGGGATAAATTGTAATCGTCGTTTAAAAAATGTTTGTGCTGAAACGAGGTAAATAGTTATTTAAAACTTAAATTTCAATTGTTATCGTACCAAGAACGTGTTATTAACGCTTTAAAATATTTTTAATTACATTAGATGGACGCAAGGAAACCATTCATTTCGATAAAATAACTTCCAGGATACAAAAACTGTGCTACGGTTTAGATATGAATTACGTCGATCCTGTAAGTAAAGTTTAAAAATTGTTGATAATATAGCCGAAACGAGTCTACTGCCTTTTTAGAAAGAAATAATTTTAATTAATTAATTTCTTTTATTTTTTATTTAATTAATTTCTTACAATTTTGTACGATATATTATTTCATATTTCTTTTCTGTAAACATCACTACGTATCATATCGATAAAATACATTGCAACGATAATTAATTCAAGTATTTGTACAGAACGACTGTCTTTATTTTAAAAACTTTTTCTCTTACGTATAGTTTGCGATTACTTTTCGCGTGATCAACGGTTTGTATTCTGGCGTAACCACGGTCGAATTAGATAACCTTGCTGCCGAAACTGCAGCGACTATGACGACTAAACATCCTGATTATGCTATATTAGCTGCCAGAATCGCGGTGTCTAATCTTCATAAGGAAACGAAGAAATGCTTCAGTGGTAAATTCATCTTCTACATCTTGTAATCTATGTCCGTTTATTTTAACAAAGATCTATTTTATCTTTCGTATCGTATCGTGTTACGTTCGCAGATGTTATGCACGATTTGTACAACGTGAAAGATCGATACACTAACGAACACAAGCCTATCATCAAGGAGGAATACTACAATATTATTAAACGACACGAGCATAAATTAAACTCCGCTATTATTTATAACAGAGACTTCAACTACAATTATTTTGGCTTCAAAACGTTAGAGAGAAGTTACTTATTGAAGATCAATGATAAAATCGTTGAAAGACCTCAACATATGTTGATGAGGGTGGCTATCGCTATTCATAGAAACGATATCGATAAAGCTATAGAAACGTACAATTTGCTCTCGGAACGTTATTTTACCCACGCTTCGCCAGCACTTTTCTCTGCGTGTACCATGAAACAACAAATGTCCAGGTAACGTCGACGAATATGCCTCGAGTTCCTTCGAATCGTACTAAGATCGATCTTATTATTACAGTTGCTTTTTGTTGACGATGAGCGAGGATAGCATCGATGGTATCTGCGATACGTTAACTAGATGCGCGTTGATCAGTAAATCAGCCGGCGGCATTGGTTTAAATATACATTGCATCAGAGCGAAGGGCACGCCGATATTCGGTACGTCGGGAACATCCAACGGATTGGTTCCCATGCTTAAGGTATACAACAATACGGCGCACCACGTTAATCAAGGAGGAAACAAAAGGCCCGGAGCGTTTTCTATATATTTAGAGCCGTGGCACGCGGATGTATTTGGATTTCTAGATCTCAAAAAGAATACTGGTATTTATAATCGATTTAATATCGAATATCAATTTCAAACATCGATGATTATCCATTAAAAAAGAAGTTAAAATCAAGATCCTTTCAAACGCGATAGGAAAGGAAGAATATCGCGCCAGAGATCTGTTTTATGCTTTATGGATTCCTGATTTATTTATGAAACGCGTTTTAAATAACGATATCTGGAGTTTAATGTGTCCGCACGAATCACCAGGGTTAGCCGATGTTTGGGGAGATGAATTTGAAGAACTATACGTAAAGTATGTGAATTCGAGTAGTTAAAATTTTAATATAAAGTTCATTTAACACGTTTACGCTGGCGCGTACCACCGGTGGTTCGCGGTTGGATGTCCCATATTTTTTTTTATATTTTTCTCACTTTATTTGCAGCGCCGGCGTGAACGTGTCGAAAGATTATTTCGTACGGTTAATGCGTAAAGTTGATAAATTGTAACGAAAGAAATTTTTGTAGATACGAAAAAGAAGGGCGTTATAAACAACAAATAAAAGCGAGGGATTTATGGACAGCCATTCTAATAGCTCAAGTAGAAACCGGTACACCTTACATGCTTTACAAAGACCATTGCAATCGTAAATCAAATCATCAGAATTTAGGTACAATTAAATGCAGCAATCTGTGCACCGAAATTATTCAATACTGCAGTCCCGATGAAGTCGCGGTCTGTAATCTAGCCTCGATCGCCGTCAATATGTTCGTTAATACCAAAAATAAAACTTTCGACTTTTCCAAGCTCAAGGAAGTAACAAAGATCGTCGCTAATAATCTAGACAAAATTATCGACGTCAATTATTATCCTCTTCCCGAAGCAAAGAAGTCTAATACGAGGCACAGACCTATCGGTAAATTTCTATCGCACGAACAATATACGAATACTCCTAAAGCGTATCGATTACAAACGAGTTCTTGCGTATGTTAGGTATCGGAATTCAAGGATTGGCCGATGCATTTCTCTTAATGCGTTATCCATTCGTGAGCGAGGAAGCTCAAAAGCTCAATGTACAAATCTTTGAAACGCTTTATTACGGCGCATTGGAAGCTAGTTGTGAAATGGCTAAAGAAAAAGGAACTTACGAAACGTACCAAAACAGCCCTGTCAGTAAAGGCGTAAGTATCGAGACGTGCAATTATAAATTTTGGTTACCGAATAAAATTATGAAATAAAAATGGTACCTATTAATTATTCATAATATATATAAAATATACAAAAGTAATTAATTCATCGAATAATAGTATATAATAATACTAAATAATGGTGTATAATAAATAATACAACCGTCTTGTATTATTTTAAACAGATTTTGCAGTACGATATGTGGAACGTCACGCCGACAGATTTGTGGGACTGGAATGCGTTGAAGGGAAAAATTGCGAAATACGGCGTGAGAAATTCGTTGTTAATCGCGTCTATGCCGACCGCATCGACCGCTCAAATTCTTGGAAACAACGAGTCCATAGAACCGTACACGAACAATATGTATGTAAGACGCGTACTATCCGGAGAATTTCAAATTGTTAATCCGCATTTATTGAAAGATCTTACCGAAAAGGGCCTTTGGAATAACGACATGAAAAACAAAATCATTGCTAACAATGGTTCGATACAAGTACGTATTTTCAAGAGTCACCCGTACGTAAATATTTTTTATCGATCCCTTGTTTATTTTTGACATTCGATGTCGGCAATATTTTGCAGAATATCAAACATATACCGGAAGATTTAAAATTACTTTATAAAACCGTGTGGGAAATACCACAAAAGACGATCCTTAAAATGGCGGCGGATCGTGGAGCTTTCATCGATCAGTCGCAGTCGTTAAATTTGCACATGGCTGTAACCACGACAGAAAAACTAACGTCGATGCATTTCTACGGTTGGAAAATTGTACGTGTAATTACGAGCATCGTATCCGTATATAATACAAGATACTATATAATTTATAATAAGGATTTATATTTTATATAAGCACGTTTACGATTTACAGGGATTAAAGACTGGAATGTATTACTTGCGTACAAAGCCTGCGGCAAATGCGCTTCAATTTACCGTTGACAAAATAAAATTGTTGTCCGTCGATAAACAATTACAGGAAGTGACCTTAAATAATTTGGAAAAGCCACAAAATAACGAGATCAATTCGGATCTTCAATGCTCCAGAGACAATGGCGATGGTTGTATTTCGTGTGGATCGTAATCGGTTTCCCCAGAAATAAATATTTTATTTCTTAATTTAAATATTTAAGAAGAAAAAGACTCGAGAGAAGTGAAAATATAAATAATATTAAGGCAAGGAGTGCGTGAAATACAACGGGAATCGTACTTAATTGTTATACATAATCGAACGATATTTCGTGACCTCACACGACAGTAAAAAATTCGCGCAGCACTCGACGCATTGGTAATACGTTTCGCAAAATATTATATTTCATATTGTATGTAATACTGTGAGTAAAAAAAATGCCGAACTTCGTTTTTATAATTTCTTCGTTAATAATGCAAAAATATATTATATTAAAGGTACTTTTAATTCCGTTTCTCTTTTTTAGTAGTTTCAATTCCGTCTTCATTGATTCCGTTTCTAACGATAGCTTTGAAGAAACTTAATTAAAAAGATGCTCTTTTAATGAAAAAAAAAAGCGTCATTTATTCGAGTAAAAGGTACTTTATTTAAAAATGTATCAGTAATTTTGATCTACAACTTTTTCAATCGTGTCTTCTGGAGTTTCGTAATTCTATTTTCCCAGTACGTGGCTATCTTTCTTGCTAAGAAAATCTTGATAAATGCATTTATTTTATTATCAATAAAACTTTTCCTTTTAACAGCATTATTTATTATCGTATAAAAATGATAAAAATAACGCGAGCTTAGGTACTTCTTTTCGAAACGAAGATGGAAAAACTTAAATAAATCACTCGTCTGTTTTACGTTTTTCACGAATAACTCGTTTAACAATTTTTACGAGAGATTAGCAATCTGGGATTAATCTATCTCCTCTACCAGCGATCGTAAACGTGTATGAAGAAATTATTGGATATTTCATAGAACAGTTTTTACGAAATATTTAAAATAGGAGAGTAATAAATTAATGGAAAAAAGTTGGTTTACGTAGATAAAATTCTATCGAAACAATATCGTACGCATCGCACGAAAAAGAAGTATCGATACTCTCGTATTTAATCGTTCGTTATTATTTATTTAAATTCCTTATCTTAGAGAAAATACGTCAAAAAAAAGTGTAATATTAATTTAAGAAATGCGTAAAAAAAAAATACACGTAGTTATCAGATTCTACGTTTTACAACGTCAACGTAACATCGAGAACGAGTTTGAATTTATACGCAGCAGAGACTAAATTCTTCAATGGGAAGCTTTGACAATGACGGTACACCGTATCGAATTATCGTTAAACGCATGACGTCGCGTCAACGAAATTTGATACTCTCGTATTTAATCGTTCTTCGGTCGAACCCCTTATCTCAGAGAAAAGACGCTCGTATGTGACGCGATACGAGCGTCACATCGTAGCGTATCTATCTGACATTTCGTTTCCTCCCCTTCTCATCGGTGTCTAATATTTCGCTTCAGTCGTATGCGCGCGCATCGAAAGGTTATAAATGTGCAAACACATATGACTAAATCGCTGCATAAAAGCAATGGCAAGCAGTCGTATTTGAAGCATCGAAGAAATGAATACGGTAGAATCGCCGAGCGGATCCTCAATCGTTATCGTTTCCAACCGAAACGGATAATTTCGATGTTAAGACACAGTCGGTAAATCACGATCGCGGAGGAATTCGTAGTTTTAGGGTTATTCGATAACACTTCCTTATTCTCTAACGATATAACGCGTTGAATAGCATGTTAGTAAACAATGGAGACTTCCGAAATTCGGAATCTCGTTAAGGATCTAGACTTGACTCTTCAACCGCGCAGTGCACCGCGATACAAATGTTGGTTACCTCTTGCTACACAACAGGTAACTCCTTCAGCATCGCCTTGGTATCTTTGAATTTGACGTTTATCATCCTCGATGCGGAATTCCTTTAAATCCATAATCTCGATATTTTCTTTTCTCTTTTATTCCTCCTACTTTATATTTATCTTTCTATTTATATTTTATTCGAATCTTCGATCCTAACGTCACCTTTTTGTACGTGTATTTATGTATGTATATATATTTTTTCTTTTCTTTTTCAGCTACGGCTCAGGAGTCTTATCCAAATAATCGGTTATAATCTGAATGGGAATGTTGTGAGCAACGAGGCGTTCTGGTTTTATTACACCCTACACAGAACAAGTATGTCGTCTCCGCTGTACACCAGCGAGCCGATCGACAACACGAATCCCAGGTGGTCCAGCCTCGAACTTCCCATTTTACACGCCACAGGCTACTCCTCCGCCAGTGGTGAGCGATACAGTCCGTTAGTACGTTAAACATAATCCTGCGTCGAACGAATTAATTATCGTCGCATCGTTATTCTTATCGATGCGTACCTATTCGAGCGTACGTACGTAGGTGTATTAGGAAAAGGGATAGGAATCATAATGCGCATTTTGTGAACAGAAATTATTCTGAGGCTGTGGAGAAGGACGATGGTGGATAGCGCTACGTCGGACGTAACGGTATTCACATGGGGTGTTTCTTTCACCGGGTTGGCGTATATCGGTCCCAAGCTACCCAGTAATCTGGAAACCGTTCTCAAAGAGAACTCTATAATCTTTCATTTCCACGGTGGGTTCTTCATGCCCGTGTACTGCTTCGTAACGATGCCGGATTTGAAACGGTATCTTCGCATGAGCGTGAACGCGTGCGAAACGAAGGACAGCTACGCCGTGAGTAAGCTGACGAGCTTGCGGAGTAAAATGCAGGCGCTTAAGCAGCAGTCGGACTCTGTGAAAGCGCTGAGGATTCAAATTGCCTCCGGCGATAACTTTCAAACTACAAAATATTCCCATCCTTCGTTGAACAGACTCTTCCAATTCCATACGATTAACAGAGAGAAAAAGGTCGAGATTATGAAGATGCGCAAAGAATTGGAAATGGCCAGATTCAGAATGAAATTATTGGAACAAGAGAGAGCGAGAAAAATGGGAGAATTGAGAATACTGAATCAATTGCACGCCGGTATCATGGAAGAGAATCAAGATCACGGTAAGCGACAAATTTCAAATACGGATAGAAGTCGGTAAAGTTCCTCGTCTACGTTCGCTTATTCCACGCGTAGGTTCCGACTTGATGGAAAGGTACAGGGAGCTCAATAAAGATATCGAGAGATTGCACGGATGGCAACAGAATCACGTGGACACGAGGGATATTTACGTTCAAATGAGCAATCAGCTCGCTCATCGGCGAAGACAATTGATCTCCGAATTAAGTCTGATATATTTTATTAAGCAGGTACGAACAGTCGTCGCTCGATACGCATTATGTAAATGGCATGCTAATGATTGTACCTTGCGTAACAACTGAATTTTTATTCCAAATATTATGATATAGGATATTTCTGGAAAATTTCTAATAAATGACATACACTTACCAGACAGCGAAGAGTTAGAACTAACCAACGATACTCAAGTAGCCGTAGCGTTGGGCTTCGTCTCGCATACGACGCAAATGATCGCTAATTTTCTTAACATACCGACAAGGTATCCTATCATACATTACGGATCGCGCAGCAAAGTTATCGATCACATTACGGACGGTCTCGCGGACAGCGATCGACAGTAAGTGTTCTCGACGTTCGGATCGAACGAGTTTATTCTCTGGTTTACTTTAATCGAGACAATCCATAGGTTTCCGTTGTTCGTTAGAAGCAAAGACAAGCAACAATTTCGTTACGCCGTTTACTTGTTGAATAAAAACATCGCTCAATTGAGATGGTATTGCGGCCTTCCCACGGCGGATTTAAGGGCGACCCTTCCAAACTTAGCGACCTTGTTAAAAATAAAACCGAACCAACCGCAGTACGTATTTACATTCTTACCGAGAATATAACTATTCGATATGTTGCATCGCGGAATGTATTTAATACGATATATTGCAGTTTAGATAACTCGAAACGAACATTTTCTACTTCGTCGTTGGATACCGAAGTAGGTAATGGTAAACACGTTCCTCTTACGCCGCCTATACAAAAGTTAATCTTCGAAAAATGCCATCGATTTTCTCAATCGATGGGTCAGCTGAAAACGATGAAGTCTTTTCTTGGCTCTTCTTTGGACCAAGGGTTGGACAGACCCATTCAGCCTCTCGTTCTAGGGAACCAAATGAAGCGCATTTGTAAATCGGAAGAAAGTGCCATAGATAACGGCTCGTTGGTTTCGATAAAAAATATGCCCGATAAAAATATCACCGAAGCGTCGAGCACTACTATTTTAAATAGCACGATAGACGCGCATATTAGCGACAATAATTTCCCTTGCGAAAGGAACGACGTCACGATCGAAAGTAATATCGAGATTATGATACCTACTTCTGTTTCTAAGTCGATGAACGTTCCAGATAGTTTAGAGAGTTCCGTTAGTATTAGAGATAGAAGCTCGAATTCTATAAGCAGCTGCGAGATGGCTTTAAGCGGGAGCCAAAATGACGGAGATGAAAGTCCAAATGACAAAAATGTAATTACGAAAGAAAAGACTGACGAAAGGGACTTGGCGATTCACCAAAATTTGAAATCTTTCGAAGACACCGTAGATAATTCGGTTAGAAATGGAGAGCACGGCGATAAACACGATGCGGAATGTAATTCCCAAAATTATAATTTACATTGTACAGTAAAATCTGCTAATGCTCGTGACGTCTTTGGGCAAAATACTCCTTTAAAGGATGCTGTTTCTAATAAAGAAGATATTATTCAGTCCAGTATATCTTTAGATAACGATACGGTAAATATTTACGATGAAAGTAAACAGGAGGAGAAAGCAAACTCCATATATAATTATACGCAAAAATATGTTTCGCCACAAAAGAACGTATTGCATAAATGTTACACTCTTGAATCTGGGTGAGCATGTTTATCAAATATATATTATCGAGCAAATTTTACCGTTTTTTTTTTCTTCATTGTTAATATATACATTTTAAATAAATTACGTTTACTTATTATAGATCGAACGTAGCGGAGAATCAATTGTATCTTCAAGAGTGGTTTCAAGATAACGAAGGAAAAACACATACGACGCGCAGTCCAACGGTAAGTTTTAGCATTTAATAAAATTTATCATTGTTATATATATATAGTACATGTTAATACCATAGAAGGTATGATTGTTAGAACTTATAAAACAAAACAATTTTTGTTGTAACGTCGTGACAAATTAATAACAAGACATTTTTTATACATTAAAATATTTTACTACAAAAAGTTCGTTCGATATCTTTAAAGTATATCTTCTTTTATTAAAATTTAATTTTGTACTTTTCAGTTAGAAAAGGAATCTTCATCAGTGGCACACAGTTCAGACAATTCACCCACTGAACATAGTTACTTACTAGGAAATGAAAGTATTCAAACATCAAGCGAGTATATCGATATCATCAAACGTAGTTCAGAGAATGTATTTGCGCGTACCGAAGCTTTAGCTAATAAGAAGAGTAGCTTTAAAGTTATGAAACCACGGCTGTAGTATTTATTGACCAAAATATAAAATTATGCATATATTCTGTATACAAGTTCGTAGAATTATCGATACTCCCTAAAAAATATTTAATATAGAATATGTATTCGTCGATGATTTTATTAATTAATTTCGAGCATTTCAATATATTAGTAATATTTAATTTATTATGTTCGTTATTCTTATTATTATTATTATTTGTCATAAATGTCAAAAGGCCTAAGAATATTAGTATTTAAAGCTGTGTTAAAAAGTTACTACACAACGGTATAACGTTGGATAAATACATTGATGAATATTTGAAGAAATATTGAAAATACGTATAGATACATATTTAAACTTTATGATTAATATTGCATGTAACACTTGCGTTTTAATTTCTTATCGACGTAAGGACCATTTTGTACATATAGTTGCAAAAGCGAATACGATATTATAACTTCAAATTCGTTGTGAATCGATAAAATCAGGATATATGTAATTACGTTGCATTATAACATCTAACTAATTTTAGAGAATTTATATGACATAAATTAGAATTATTTATATAACCTAATTGTGTCAAGAATAAATATTAGAAAGTTTTAAATAATACTTTGTCAGATA
This sequence comes from Liostenogaster flavolineata, assembly GCA_025433975.1. NCBI lineage: Eukaryota > Metazoa > Arthropoda > Insecta > Hymenoptera > Vespidae > Liostenogaster > Liostenogaster flavolineata. The sequence goes on along the minus strand of JAITYT010002177.1, from coordinate 135,787 downwards.
TTTCTAACAAAACGAAAATGTCGTATTTGATTTTTGCATTTTTGCACATTTTATCAACGCATTTGTACCACACAGCGCAGAAGAAACTTCATCTATCGTAAACCATGCTTTATTCTTCAATTTTTTGCAAAATATACCGCAGTTTTGTATGTAAATACGATTAAAATTTAGTAAATATTTATCATTCGATTATATAAAACTTTTATCGAACAAAGGGAATACGTTATGTTTGGCTAATATTAATCTTTTCATAAAATTTAAGGATAGTTTATTTACATTTTATGATACATTCTAAAATATACATTCTATGGCCTTAGTCTACACGTGCTCTAGTTATAACTTCGATAATTTTCAAGCATATTTGTCAAGTTCAGAATGGATTCTGTTTCATCGTAAGTAATAAATAAACGAAATTTGATTACCATCAACATGTGTGATGCTGTTAACAAGCGTGTAATGTGCTGGCGCATTATTTAAGCAATTATTTAATCCATAGAATGTATAATAAAAATTTTTAAAAATAAATATAAGCGCGAATGTGCATATCTAATTAATATTATTATTAAACTGTTTGCTGATTTAGAATATTTATGCACTTACAAAGCGTTTGTGCTTAGTTAAACACAATATCGAGTGTAAAACATTATTGTACAGACTTGTTTTTTGTAAATATTACATTGAGTTTTTTTATAAACAATTGTTAGAACATTTGAATATCCTTACTCGAAAAAATCAGTTTGTACAAATAGATAATACTTTCATTACCTTTGTAACTTAAATAAATCGATCGATGTACAAGAAATGAATGTTGTACAACCATGATTGTTATTATTGATGTAATTTATAATTTTGAGAATTTTCTAATAAATTAAGCTATAATTTAATAGATAATCGTATGTATGTATATTTAAATCCATTGAAATAGGTATTGCTTAATACGCTACTTATTATTATACTAAAACTATGCATCGATATTAATTATATCATTTCTGTTGATTTTGAAAGTGTCGCAAATTGTAATAAACTATTTATATAATAGGACCAATTAAAATAACACAAAAATTTATTTATTAACGAATCGATCGATTAGAAATTCAATTTCTAAAAATAAATAGAACTAAAATGACTCAAGATTTATCTATATTATTTTTTTCATTGATATACACTACCCTTTATTATGCATGTACGTTTAATTATACTAATGATTATCTTTTACAGCCTATATCGTAGAGTTACAAAGAGTTAAACTATGGACATTAGTTTTCAATGAACAATAAATCGTAGAATTAAAATTTCTACAAAACTTCTCGAAACAAAAGTGATGCACGTATTTCTATTTAAACGAATCATTACTCTAGTATTTTTGGAACTTTTATTTATAGAATCTGTTGTCGATTAAAATCAACAAGTTTTTATGTATCTTTTTTTAAATTGTCAAAACACACAGAGCCAAACTTACAGATATTAAAAGAAAATCCTTAGATGTTATTTTCAGCATTTCTCAAGACGATATATATATATGTATGTGTGTGTGTATATCTTTGTAATATTTCTTGAAATTACTGCGCAGTGTACAATAATAATATCGGAAGAATAAAAATACAGCATTTGCCTTTCCACTATTTTCTATTAGAGTTACTCTTCTATAGTCCTGATTTATATGTAAAAATAAATTTCAAATAATTATTTCATCGGTTTACAATTATATAAAATCAATCAACAAGATACATAGATATAAATAAAGCATTTATTTTGCAGTCTCTTCAATGCCAGTCAATTTTGCACTTACATCCCACAATCGAAGTGCCACTTCAGGATCTAAATCCTTTTTTGAGATATAAAGTTTACAATCGCGATATATCTGGCCAGTTTCATTGGACAAGGAAGGCTCGATGGCACAATGCAGCACAGTTTGTGCTCCCTGTAAAGACGAAACGTCGAGGAAATTAATGATCGTATCTTGCGCAGAATTCAAATTTTCTTTATACGTAAGAAGTCTGTGTTAAAGTACCTGGTTCGCAGTGCGCAAGAAAAACAAAGCAATGGGTGAAAATAAAATGTAATGAAACCAGCTCCTTTTTACATTCCTGAATAAACCGGTATAAGTAAATCCAGGACAGACGGAATAAACATTAACGTTGGCACCTTTCATTCTTTTTGCGAGCTCGCCGGCAAAGTAAGCGTTGGCTAGCTTCGAATTGCAATAGCCAGGATTCATGCGCCCTTTGGTCACTATTCCCTTCTGGCTGTTTAAATTCGAGAAGTCGATTACGCCGGACTCCAAAAGCTTCGACGTTACGACTACGATCCTGCGTTCAAAGAGATCATCGTAAGGGCTCGCACGTGATTTTTTCTTTCCGAAGTGATTTCAAACGAATGACCGACTGACCTGCTGGGAGCACTCTCTTTGAGACGATCCAAGAGCAAGTTGGTCAGCAAGAAGTGGCCCAAATGATTGACGCCAAAGTGAATTTCGAATCCATCTTTTGTAAAGGCGGGCTCCTTCAATGGAGCATAGACACCGGCGTTGTTGATCAACACGTGAACTTCACGAAAATTCTTCAGGATTTCGTTCGCAAAATCTCGAATCGATGAAAGAGATGCGAGATCCAACTCCATAGGGATCTGTTACGATCACAAGAATGACAAAGTTACGACGTGTGAACGAGCATCTAGCACTTCTGTTTTGCGGTATCGTTTTTATATTTTTTTAATATATTTATTAAAAGTCTCGAGCTCGACCAAGAGCCCATAGACTCGATCATTTTTACGTTAAAGGTCTACGCGTGGTAGAAATGCAACTATAAGTTTGAAGGCAACGATGCGATAAACTTCATAGGGATCCGTTGCAATTGCAAAGACGACAAAGTTACAATATCTGAAAGAGTATCTGGCATCTCTACTTCGAAGAATCATGTTTTTATTTATTTATTTATTAAAAGTCTCGAGGTCGACCAAGAGCCCATCGACTCGATCATTCTTACGTCGAAGGTACACGCGTGCTAGAAACGCAAGGGCAAGTCGATCGGGATTGATGCAACGTATTCGATGCAATCACGACGCGCGCAAACGTCTAGAAATTCTACCTAACGACATTTTTGCGAAGCGATGCTCACCAATTCGCCAGTGGACACTTGTTGACGAATTTCCGCTATGACGTTTCTAACATTTTGCATGTTACGACATGCCATGATAATCGTGGCGTTTCGCTTGGCCAGCTCTTTGACGCTCTCCTTGCCGATGCCAGAACTGGCACCCGTCACTATAAAAACACGGCCTTTCAGGCTGCTGGTATTTTTGCACCTTCCCCAGGAATATTCGCGGCATTTCCGTAGGAATCCGATTATCACGACGCTCCCAAGGAAGAAGTAACACAACGAAGACACCATGTTTACTGCTTGTATTAATGCAATAATATCGAAGGCCGTTAAATGAGCCTGCATTTGTCGATTATTGGATACGTGTTCGTAGATACAACAAATAATTGTACGTTAACGAACATCGAGGAAATAAGGACGCGTCGAGCAGGCTCTCGCAGTTGTCGAGTCACCACTACTGATCATCTTTCCTTCGTACTTTAACCTAAAAGCTCACTTTCGAGCATCGTCGCAATTTAAGTTTAATTCGAGTCGTAATTTAGGTCTTTTTGTGATTTAACATCGTCCAATTATCTTTATTCGATACTATCGCCGCTGTAACTTCAATCGAATTCAAATCTTTAACGAACAATGGCACGTTTCTGTTACCGGTAACGCGAAAAGATACGATTTATTGGCACTTGGCCTAAGCGGCTCTGCGCATTATCGAACCGTAAAGTTTTTAAGAGATCGACCAAATGTTTATATCGATGTAACGTATTATTCGTACTTTCGCCTAATTTATCGTGCAGATTTTATCCGACGTGAATGATTTTATGCGAATTTTAAGAACGTGACATTATTTTCTATCGACTATCGTTATTCTTTACGCAACGTATGTAAAATACGTACATCTTCTTGCGCGTACGTATGTAACGAGCATTTTTGAATTTTTTCGGTCAATTTTCTTCGACTTGAAATAAATTTACGACGTCTCCTGAATTTACAAATATGTTTAAATTGCGCGTTAGAAACATTTTCCATACAGACGTGTATTTTCATTGTTCGCTTAATTTCGATGGATTTAAAAATGCACGGAAAGATTGCTTTTGCGCGTTAAAAATGTATGACTACGACACGTCGTTGTAATTTGATTTATTTGTTTTTAAATGTAAAAGAAATCGCATTGTATCGCTTTACTGCGATAGAAGACGACCCAAATAGAAGGCTGACAATTTCGAAATTCGTTGAACTCGCTGCTTCTTCTTCTCTCGACATTTTTCATTATTATTTATTTCGATATAATATACAGATGACGTATGCACGGATATAAAAGAATATATAACTTATACTAGTAGTTAAATAATTTATAAAGTTACGTAAAATGATCCGAAATGATTTATTTTAAATATTTCCTAGAATTTTAATTTTTCTTTGATATCTTAACATATATGTACATTCGAGCCGTTCGATATACAAACTTCGATCGACAAACAATCTTTATCGCGTGGAAGGTTTTACGTTTCTTTGGATCTAAAAAATATACGAAACTAACACTTACATTATCCTTAATTATTACCTATTTATTATAATCTATTAATTATTTTTTATTTTATAACAAAAATTTGTTCATCACAAATAAATTATCCTTCCGAATCTCTTCTTATTTAAAAATTTGAACGAATAAATCATTAATAAAAAAAAATCCTTTTACATCAGTTTTAAATAAGTCATTAATTATTTATCCTTCTCCTTCAAATATCTCATTTTGATGAAATATAGGATCGTTGCATTAATAATTCAAATTATTACAAGATTGTTTTATCAACTCATTATTGTCCAAATACTACTTTAGCATTCCAAAGTGATATAAATGTTAATAAAGTCGATAAATGATTTAGACCTACGTATCCTTCCGCGTTTCTATAATTTCAACGGATACACAAATCCAAACACGTCCAAACGTAAAAAATATTGAAATCGTTCAACCGAATCCAAAATTATTTGTTTGAAATATTTTCTAAAATCTTAATCTTTTTTTTTGATACCTTAACATATACGTACATTCGATTTAGAGATTTAGAGGATGTTAGAGAATTACTATCGACGTAAAAGTATATCGCTTTATATCAACACGGCGTCGTGGTCATTGGAGACGTCATTTATGAAGCGATTCCATTGTCTTTCCCATATTTGAAAAGCTCGAGCTTTTTCCTGTTGATTCATGCAGCTGTAAGCGAGCGAATTAATCGCCAATTGCTTCAAGGCTCTCAAGTCACCTTTCGCGTGCATCAGTCCAACGAAAGCTTGGTAAAGATCGTAGCTCAATGCTCTGCTGTCCCATAAACCTGGATCGTCGTTCGATATCACAATGGGGAATCCTTGAGAGAATAACACGGATGCTGGATGATTTCTGAAGTCCTTCACGAGACCCAGTACTTGATTCGATATAGGATTGACTTCCACGGGTATATCTTGTTGTTTCATGATTTCCAAAACGAGAGGATGTTTCGTTAGGGCAAACCTATATTTAAGTACGATCTATCAGTACTTTACGTTATTTTAATCACCAATAGAACAAAAATAAAAATTGATCTTCGAAAGTAAACGTCGTACTAAATTATCCCTATCGCTAATAACTTGTAATTGTTAATAATTAATTATCGCTATTATTAATACTAGTTTATTATTATTATTAATTAATCCATTAGCTGTCATGATCCCCATTTGGGGATTTTGGAATTTTACGTACACGATACATAACTTATCCGGCCAAAAAATTCGAAAAAAAATATTTGGCAGATAATGGATTGATTATTGCTATTGCTAATAATAGCTTATCATTATCGTTATTAATTAATTAATTATCGCTTACCCATGCCCAATGCGTTTCGCGCCTAACAAAACGGCGTCAACGATGTTCTCATCCGTGCTCAAACCGTACCAGTTGGTTTCACCAGCGTGAAAAAAATAATTAACAGGAGGCTCGAAGTTTCTCAACTTATCCGCAAATACAGAGAGAGGTTTTCCTTTATCCTCTTGCCCAACCAGATCGAATCCAGCCACGAAGGAGGGATGCGCTCGCTTCAATTGCTTCAGGATTTCCAGATATTCATTCATCGTCTTTTGAGAAACACTGCGTACAGGCGCGTATATTATCTTAACACCCACAAAATCGGGATGATCCTTCATGAATCTAAACCATCGAGACAACAAAACAACGATTATCGATCATCGATCGAATAGGTAGATATCGTGCCTATAAGTGCGATGTAGAAACTTTATCGATACCACGAGAATCTTACTCCAGTTCTTACACGTTCAAAAATATAGTCACTTCCGTTTGGCAAAATTAGAGCCGGAACTGTATAAAAAAATTGAGAATAAACAATATTTTGTAACTCTTTGCGGTGCGCTGATTTGACTAGAGTGCTGATAGCCAGGTCAAAGTTAATTTATAGAACGAAATAAGTGAATTTGAATAAACGGTAGTAGGCTGGAGTGGAATTCAAACGAAATTTCGAAAGAACCCTTACGAGTATGTCAATGAAATATGTCGAGTGGTGTTGGACAGTGGACCTGTCCAACCAAAATGTGACGTCTAGTGGTACCGAACAGTGAACCACAAAGGGTTAAATATGTAGGATTCGTATGTCACCGTGGCAATGGATGGGACATCGATTTTCCAATTATTTTATATAATTAATAAACACCCGTTTGGCAAGATCAGAGATGGAACGGAAAAAAATAAAATGGAGGAAGAACAATATTTTTAAACGCGTAGGATTCGCATGTAACGCATAATGGCATAATGGCAATGGATGGGATATCGACTTTCCAATTATTTTGCGTAATTAATAAAAGTATTGACCTTGACGTTACTTTTTTGTAAGTGTTAACGGTTTCTAATGAAGAGTACGTAGTACCGTTCAGTTCATAAAGGTTCGGTAACGTGCTTCGAACTTCGAGATAGATAACATTGTCCGAATAATGCTCCTCGAGGCCCTGATAAAAGTGGTCTTCGTAAACTGGCCTGTAAGCGAGCATAGGCGCGATGAACGCAAAGATATTCATAAATTTTGCCCAGGCTTTATCGACATCCGCGTAAACCTTGTCGGGTTCCTCGGTCAGCATCGTCATTTGCCGATAGATTCTTTCGTTCAAGGTATTGGCGTTGCGCTCGTTCTTTCTCAGATCGCTCAGGAGCTTCCAATCGCAATCCGTCGTCGGTTCATCGAAAAAGCGCAGTTTCAATGTACCATTCGCGTCGCAAACGTACAAATTCGGACGATAAGTGACGTTCTTATAAATCCAATCAGCCGTAACGATTGCGGTATCGTGGCAATGAAGAACAGCACCTTTCGGCATGCGTTGAATGAACTTGAACACTTCGGATTTCCCAATTTCCGATTTCATCGTCATAAAATTCTGAGCGGGTAAAAATAGACTGTCGTTTTCAAAGGCTGCAACATTTTTTTAGATCGAATTGTAGATACGTAACGTATTGTAAATTATTGTAAATCTTTTATACCTTTTTTAAGGCGAGCTTAGGACTTACACGATAAAAAATAAAATAGAATAATAAGAAAAAGAAAAATATAAGTCGCGCACAAGGCGAGCAGAATTTTAAACGAATTTATGGTTCATCGAGGTGAGAGTAGAAAATATCGAGAATTAAATAGAAAAAAATCTAGTATAACAAAAGGGAATATTTGACCAAACGTGATGATAAACCGAATATTTTAAAACGCAATATCCAAAATTTAGAAACGGCGTGGTCGATATTCTGACGATCGTACGGAGATGGTTCTGATTCTTAGATTCTCTTCCGCTCGTTTCTTTCGCTCGTTACGCGATTGCATAATTGAATTAGTTGCTTTGACGTATCGCGCGTTGCTCGAAATAAAATTTAATTCATTCGATCATTGATAATACAATGATTACTATTGTTTA
>JAITYT010002177.1:108649-127640 GCA_025433975.1 Liostenogaster flavolineata | reverse complement strand
TTTTTTTTTTGCGGTTTCCTCCTTTCCTCTCGATCGACCATCACCCGTATTCTGCTTTACAATCCTTTTTATCTCAAGAGAATATTAATTATCTTACTTCGCTAGAATCAACTTGAATATATTATAATGCACGATATTAACCATTAACGTTACATAAAAACTAGACTCGGTAATACCCAGTGTAAAAGAAATAAGAGTTAACCGGTTAGAGGCAGTCTAGATTGTGATTGAAAAATAATAAGAACTATTATTTATAGTTATTAACCAATTAGACGCCAATGTCCCACTTGTGGGACACATTTTCAAATTTCAAATTCAAAGTTGATTAGTACGAATATCATTGTACGGTTAATTTAATTCTTTTTTGTATTTTTGAATTGCGGCGAGTAACGGGTTAAGACAAGAATTACGAAAAAAATCAAGATTTGTTTCTCGTATACGATTCCAACGAAGTTCAAAATTCGATGTGAAATCGTACAAATTCGGGTGGATATTTTCTGTCTATCGTCGTTTTAAATCTTAAACGACGTGAAAGTATTTTTCTTTCTTTATCGATATAATATATATATCGTATTAATTCAAACGACGAAAAATACGAGCGACGTTCCAACGCGTATTAAAACGCGTTCATCGAACACTCGAAAGTCACAAGCCGCAATTGTATCTTCGATCTTGGAAAATAAATAAAGGAACTACGTGCACTGATTGTACGCGTAACATCGGAAAAACCAAGAAACGGGAAGTTTTTCCGAGGTTAGACCAAGGTCTACGGCGAATACCCGCGAAGCGCCGTAAGTCCACAAAGAGAACAGGAAAAAAAGAAAGGAAAATAGAAGCTAAAAATAGAAACACTGAAGATTATAAGTTCGTCCTGTTTTTGACGAAACGAGCAAGGAGCTAAAAATAAAATATACTTTTCATTAAACACGATACATTTGTCAAAAAACTAGAACGAACTCGGTCGACCTAACGTTACTGTAGGAACGATCTCGCGAAGGATTCCTGAGTAAGAAAAGAAAAGAAAGGAAGATCTTCAAAAAAATCCAAGTCAATCGATCGAGAAAAATTCTGCGCGCCCGGAAGATGTTTATTTTCTTTTTCTTTTTTTTTCAAAGCTAGACGAACGGATCGTTCGAAAGTAACGAACCCATTTGAATCTCCGTCAATTTTGCTGTCAGGATAACGTCGTTGACCTTCTGTTCCCTAAGGGTCAGCGTTAAATTGGCACCGAGCGTACGAGAATTTTCGTTGGACAATATAGCGCTTCTCTGACGCCAATAATCGCTCGGCGCGGCAAACGCCGCACACGCGGAGATTACGACGACCAGAGTCGGGATGACAATCGGCCTGTTCATGATCCTAACGATGGTACGACTCCGTTAATCGCGTTCACCACCTGCCGATCGTAAATCAAATTCACCAGCGAACGAACGAACGATGTTCGGATTTACTTCGAATCGAAACGACCTGATCCTCTCGGATGTTCACGATCCACTGATTAAGACATCGGACAGAGACAAGTGGCCGCCAACTGTTCGCGCCTCCATGATCATTTCGACGAACGCATCGTTCCTGGTTGCTCTCCCTCTTTCTATCAACGTCGATTCTTACCGATTACCGATCCGCGCTGTTCTTTCCGTTAATTTAAAAACTCGTCGATCGCTTATCTCAAAAGGGATTCGTCTTTTTTTTTTTTACACGTCGCCTCAAATTTTTAGCGAATTTTTCGTCAACCTGATAAACACGGTGTTAAACGACCAAGTAATTAAACGAACGATTTATTAAGAGCTAAACGAACTCGAAGTTTTCGATGGATGTTCGTTCGTTTTATTTTATTTCGATTATAGATAAAATAAAAATTAATCGAAGTAGTAGTTATTGAAAGTTTTTCGTCGAGTTTTGACGAAGAATGGAACGAACTTTTTCGTCAACCAAATAAACACGGTGTTAAACGATTTATTAAGAGCTACTTCGAAGTTTTCGATGGACATTTGTTTTATTTCATTTCATTTCGATTATAAGTAAAATAGATAATATGAAAAAAATGAAGAGATAGCGATAAGTGCGATCTTCACTGATAGGGATAAAGCTTTCTTTCTTGGAGGACCGTTGAATCACTTCGTTCTTCCTCTTGTTTCATCGTGCGATGGATTTATCTATAGTTTAAAAATTTATAACGTTCGTAGTATATTTTGATATTAAATATCGAATTAAATGTAAATTTTAAACTCCTTTCGCGAAATTATAAATAAGGATCGTGTGTCGTAAATAATTAATGGCTTTACAAAATTTAAATTTTGTTAAAAAAAAAGTGTACTTCGATCGACGTTTGCATTATCGATACACGCTCTTTTACAGACATTTAAACTATCGTTCAAACAAAGATCAAAGGAAGAATATGCAATTTGACAATAATAGGAATTAAAACATAGGTGATTATAATAACTAGGTATGAACATTAATAACAAAAGTAAGTGTATTGCTTGACTCTTGAAGTTTTACAAGGCACTTGAATTTTCATATATTAGATTTTTCTACAGTTCTCAAGAGACACCACTACTATAAATCCGAAGATAATATTAAATTACGCGTGCACACTAAATTTGACTATATTTTTATAATTAATCGAGATATTCTTTGTACATGTCATCCGTATGAAGATTACTTTATAATAAAATCATGCGGTTAAGATTAGTAATGTTTACTTATTTTAATGATACAATACAAAATTCTATTATATACTAAGTATTTAAACCAATATTACGATATATTTACTGTTTACATGTTACAGTAATACGAATACTGCGAGTGTCATTATTTTTTAGCAATTACCCATAATTGTATACACAATAAATTGTACATTGTAGATATATATATATATATATATATATATATATATATGTATGTATATATAAATCATAGTTTTCACTCGATGGTTATGCCAAGGTAGAAGAACTTTAAACACCAACAATTGCATAACAATTTAATTCGAAATAATCGTATAAAGTTTGTCTACATATTTTGCATATTAAAAGAATGTAGTCTAAGAACAAATTGTGCCAAGTATTAACGAGTAAGGAAACTCAGGCCTACGTGAATTTCGTAATAAGAAAGAAAAAGGAAATACTTTCTCGATACTCGCGAAAAGAATAATAAGATGTCTTGAGATACGATACAACAATTTTTAATCGATTTGTATCCTTTTATTGAAAGAAGATAGAATTATCTCTTAACACGTTCGGGGCAAAGCAAATTTTGATATGCTTTCCATTCGACGGATGACAAGCATATACAGAATATAAACAAAAGATATCGCTCGACACAGTGGCATCATTATGAATGCATTAATTTATAAACCAGAATTACGTAAGGTCCACGAATAAAAAAAAGGGGGGGAGGGCGAGTATATTTTTGTTTATATCGTACGAATTATCAAATTTATTTTATAAGTTCGACACTGTCGGTTTTCGGGAACCAACGCTCTCCTAAAGGAAAAGTACAATGTCAGTCTTTACGGACCGAAGCCATCCAAATGGGAAGTTCAGTGTCAGTCAGTGTCCTTAGAGAACGATGCCGCATCGAACGTGTTAAAAAGAAAATGTTCGAACGACTACTACGCGTAATTTACTTGTTAAAAGATTTAGATTTTATTGTCTCCTCTTATCCCATAAATAAGCTAATTGTATTAATTATTTACAACATAGTATAAATATGCAAATAGTGAATATCATATGTACTTATGTAAATGCATTTATGATTACATTTTAGAACACAATTGCAAAATTTAGGTCTCTCTTAAAAACAATGTAATCTAGTTGTAACATAATTCCCTTTACATAATAGACTTATACGACGTGAAAATAAACCTAAATTTCAATAAATTTTTGAATTTCGACTAGCGATAAATAGATTAAAGTAAAAAAATTAAATAAATAAAAATAAAGGTGGTCGAAAAATCATTGTTTCAACGAAGCAGCCGATAGTTTAGAAAATCCGTATGCCATTATACAGATATTAGTTTCCCTGCCAAGTATTATGAAAATAATCATTACGATTCCGTCACCGAACTTATTGCACTTAATATAAGATATCCCCGTATGAATAAATCAAATAGATATGACTTTTATATCATTGTATACTGTAAATACAACTCAGGAATAATTACTACATACTTCGTTGGACTTATCAGTAATGTAATAATATAGTGATATTTATAAGTACTTTATCTAGCATCCGTAATAAACTATTATTCGTCGTTAAGATCTCTTATAAAATCATTACTATATCAAAGATCCCTGAGGAAGAGGCATTAGCATTTAGAACGGTACCAGAACTTGAGTTAATTCCTCAAAGGAACATGACGATCTTCTCATAATTTATAACCTTTACAATATAGACGTGATTAAAATCACTCTGCTAAATAAATATACGATCTATTTGTGCACTGTTGCTAATCAATTTGCGAATCAACAAGAATACGGTTTAAAATAAATATTCTAAATTTCAATCATGATCATCATCAACTTTCGTCAAAAAATTATTATAGTTTCCTCTATTTTAATATTGGAAAATAATACATCACAATTGCAGTACGATATTTCAACTACTTATCACGTTTATACGCGTCATTCGATCGTTCTTTCTCTAACCGATTCGATACATTATAACGATAGCAGATCATCGATAAGTTCCATCGATAACGTACATCCTAGTTTAATGGTCAAAGAGACATCTTCCAACTGACGTTATTAAGAAGTTTTGAGAGCTTTGTCCGCGTGCGCTAAAGTTAGGGATCCTACAAGAGCAACCAAAGTACGATCCAACCAAGTTATGGGATTCGGATATAGTAATCCACCTTCGTAGAAGCCTAAGTGTCCTCCGTGTGCCAACTGTATGTACAACGTGTTCGAATGATTTGCTAAAAATAAAGACGATGTGAGAACGCGTTTATTATTATTATTATTATTATTATTATTATTACTATTACTATTATTATTATTATATATTTAATATATATATAATATATATAGAATAAATAAATAATATATAACACACAGGATAAGTAAAAGTAACAAATGTAATCTTACTAGCATGATCCTTGATGGGCTTCAACAGCAAATCTGGTACCAGGGGGTCGTCCAACGCGTTGATAAACACCATTGGTGTAACAATATTTTTAAAGTAGAATACACAACTGCTCCATTTGTATAACTCCTGCACAGATCGGAAGTTGCATACCTACGGAAAAAAGATGATTTAAATAATAATTGATTTTTTGCTGCGTCTACCGTTATAAATATCTCTAGAAAAAAGAAAACGGCAGAAATTAAATCAATTTAGCATACCTTCCTCGTGTACGCTTCGTCGAGTTCGGGTAAAGTGGCTGCAGATATTATATCTCTCTCATTAAGATTATACCTTTGCTTGATGTCCTCGGAAAGAAGTACGCTCTTGTGTTTTAAAATAATATTCTTAACGGATTCTGTCATTACATAGAGATAAAAACGCCTGAAATTTTGCCAATTCAACAAAAATTGTGTACCACTGAAACAGACCAAGAATCGCACAGGATTATTTACATTCTTATATTTATATGGTATATAAGTTTTTAACGATTTTGATTACGGATCAAATAATTGATACCTACTCGAGAGCATTGTAACCTTGACAGATCGAAATGCCACCGATAATATTAGGCAATTTATTTAATCCATGTTCGCCCAAATATTTAGTAACTAGATTACCACCTAAACTGAATCCGATGCATACGATCTTTGTATGCGGATGCTTCTCCACTAAATTTTGTAGCATAATGTGATAATCGTCCGTATGACCTGGTATCAAAACATTGTTTATTTAGATTACTTTCAAGATTTGAATAACATCTTTCATGCTGCGACTCTTAAATCAACACATTCGCGACAGCTGATGTAAATTCGCGTCATTTCATATTCTATTCCTGATTTACACGTATTTTATATACGTTGATGTCTCGATAGATATTTTACAATTTTTATCTTCGCTTTAACGATAGAAGTTTGCGGCAAACGGCTTCAATATTTCGTTATTTTTGCCGGTACTCGGTATTAGAAACGTACAAAATATACCAGTCGCGAATGTATCAAGCATAACAAACACACGTACATACATCGGGCTCTCGTTAACGACGCGGTTATATGCGTATCGCGTTATACGAGACGCGTATTATCAAACAATTTTATGCAACTTTAAATGCGGCTTTGTGTCGTGGCCATTGTACTCGTGAGCGTTCTCGAATTATATCTCTCAAATTATATTACTTTTACGCATCGTTCTGCACTCTCATGGATGGACAAGGCAATGCGTTTTGCACATTAGACGAGCATTGTGTTCCCTAAATAAAAAGTCGAAAAGCATGCCGAACGTTAAATTTATCCTACGAGTTAGACCGGACTGTTTATAGCATTGCACGAGTACTCTGGTCGTCCAACTGGCGTTACACGAGAGTTCGTGGTAAGCCATGTAGAGCAGGAATCGCGTTATTAACCCTAGATAACTGAACTTAAGTCGGTGTTACGTACCGTAGGTGAATATTCTTGGTGCTGTGACCTTGACACTGGAGAGTGCTCCAACGTGATTAAATACAGCACATCGATAACCATGGCATTGAACGAAGTGTACGAAGGTCCTGATATAAACGCTTTCGGAACTGTTTCCGATTCCGGGACATATCGCGATCGTGATATCGTCTAGAAAATAATCACACGTTGCATTATCCAATGGAAAAGAAAATAAACATATCTGATATTTTGTCAAGAATGTGCGCGCGAAATGTTCAAGAAAGCAATAAACGTGATGTCGATATAGCGTGTCGAGTTCGAGTACAAATCGAAGCATTTTCGACCGATAATAAAGGATGAACGGTGTAGTAGATTATTCATTGATGTTGTTTCGATGGAGGAGCATCCATCTTTGAATATGAATATTCGTGACCACGAGTTTGGCCACGAGTGTCTTATTCAGTGGACATCGCGCCATACCAAGAGATTAGACGATTAGAGGTTAGGATTAACTTACGTAATTACGAGCAATCGTTAAAGTAGACGAACCTTCGTGGCCGTTCGTTAAGGGTTGATAGAGGTCATATGTGAGAGTAGTTTCATCTCGAAGAATGATGCAAACGCGTTCTCCGATTGGCCAAGGACACCGAACACGTCCGATGATACTGTGCACAATCGTTTGTACATGCCCACTGAAACCCCACAACCTCGTTGGCTTGTACCTGAAACAAATGCAAAGAGATCCGTAAGATCGATCAGCAAAGACATAGAAACAACAGCCACAACAATTACGCGTTCATCGAAATGTTCGTTGATGTCGAAGTAGAGGCAGGAACAATAGAGAAGTTATGTTAGCATGGAAACACTTTGTCCAAGTTCTACGAAAGTAAAACAAAATATGATCCAATCCCCAAGACCGTCGTTGCAAATGCTAATGCGTGCATGCCAATAGGCGACGAATCGATCAGCACGGTCTTCGGTATCGTAGAGACACGGGAACAACAGCCATAACGAAAGAGAAACTATGTTGACTCGAAAACACCTTGTCCAAATTTTACAAAAATAAAACAAACTGTCCCAAGTCGAAGTAGAGGTAGGAGCAAGAGAGAAGCTATGTCGACCTTGGAAACACTTCGTCGACGTTCTACAAAAGTAAAACAAAGTATCCCAAACGAAATCCAATCCCCGAGACTGTCGTTACAATGTTAATGCGTTCGCGCCAATACGCGACGAATCGATCAGCACGGTCTCCGGTATCGTAGAGACACAGAAACAACAGCCACAACAATTACGCGTTCGTCATAATGTTCGTTGACGTCGAAGTAGAAGGAGGAACAAGAAAGAGACTACGTCGGCCTTAGAAATACCTTGTCGAAGTTCTAAAAAAGTAAAAGAAAGTGTCCCAAAGGAAATCCAATTCCTAAGACTGTCGCTTACAAATCCTAATGCGTTCGCGCCGATAAGCGACGAATCGATCAGCACGATCTCTAGAATATCGTAGAAGCAAAAAAAGTAAAACAATCCAACCCCCGAAGTCTTCTTCTAGTAGAACAAAATGTTACATAAACATTTACCCAAGATTAAGGTTCATTTTTGAACTTTGAATTTCCACTACTAGGATCGTCTAAGTGTGCGAACGATGATGAATTCATCATTATCCGAAAACGTCGAAGATCAGTCTAACAAAGACGTTAAAAACGAAGTATCAATCCGAGTATCAGAAACGAGTCGCGTTACGCGCAAGGTCGCTCGCACTCGAATCCTTACGACGTAACAGAGCGTTCGCGTAGCCTAGTTCTATCATCCCAGTCACCGAAGGAGAGAAGAAGCTGGTCACTGCACCTCGTGCCGCCATTTCGTGAAAGTAAACGTTTTACCGCGGAATAACGTAAAACCCTCGATGTAAATCGAGGGAGGATGATTTTTAGTATCGATCAAGCCCATTCGTTTCCAATGACTCGGCAAAAAAATCGCAGTGGATCAGTGGAACACGAGAAAACATACGAACGATTATTATTGGGAATAAGCGTAACGGTTTCGTGAAAGGAGCCTGACCATAACATAAACGCGGCACAAAGAAATTCCAGTCCCGCGAGTTCCACGATTTTCTGGTAGAAACGTAGCTGCCGACTGCGAACTGATGATGGAAGAATGGACGAAACGCATCTCACCGCGTCGTTACGATCTTTCACGAACGACGCCATTTTGAGCGCCAATAGCAACACGCGTAACGATAAAACCTGCCCGAGTTTCTACTTTTCGAATGAAAACGCTTCGACTACCGATCGAAAGGCGCCTCGAGAAAGTTTAACCAACAATCTCTAGGATGATTTATTCTCTAGAACGTTTTACATACTCTGAAAAATTTATGACGAGGGTTCGGACTTCGTCGAAATTGGAACGAGTGTCTCGTGGTCTTTCAGAGCCTAGATCTCACCTTTATTATGAGTTTTACTATGATCTTGAACGTCGATCGTCCGAAGACATAAATTGTCACGATTTTTTTGATGGAAATGGAACTGCCGACTGCGAACTCATGATGAAAGAAGGATGAAACTCACCGCGTCGTTACAATCTTTCACGAACGACACCATTTTGAGTGTCGTAAACGACACCGGCGACACGTTTGACGATAGAAGCTGCAAGAGTTCCTTCTTTTCGAATGAAAACGCTTCGACTACCGATCGAAAGGCGCGTCGAGAAAGTGCAGCGAATAATCTTCTTGGAAGATTTATCCTTCAGGACATTTAGCATACTCTAAAAATTTTATCACGGGCTGGACAGCGTCTCGAGCTTAACCAAACTTCGTCGAAACCGGAACAGGTGTCTCGTGGTCTTCCAGAGCCTAGGTCTCAACTTCGTAATGGGTTTTGCATCACCTTTAACGTCGATCGCCCGACGACGTAAATTGTCTTGATGACACGCGCGAGATTTTAAGGAAATCTCGGCGTCGTTATAATCTTTCACGAACGACGCCATTTCGAGCGTCGTAAACGACGGTAGTAGCATGCACACTTGACAATAAAAGTTGCAAGAGTTTCTTCTTTTCGAATAATAACGTCTCGAACGAAAGGCGTGTCGACGAGAAAGTGCACCGATTAGTCTTCTAGGACGATTTATCTACCAGGACGTTTTGCATACGCGGAAAAGTTTATAGCAGACGGTCCAAAACTGGAACGAGCGTCTCGTGGTCTTTCGGTGCCTAGGTCTCGCCTTTATTATAGGTTTTGCAACGATCTTTAACGTCGATCGTCGTCCGACGACATAAATTGTCTTAATGATTTACACGAGGTTTTGAAGTAAATCTCACCGGCTAAATCGTTCCTAACTCGTGGCGAAAAGATCGTCAGTCCAAAGAGGGTTTGGCTGTTCTCCGTACCATACACGCCATTAGAATCGCATAAAATTTCTACGATGGACGCAATGTGCTTAACGCGTTCACACCGGCGGGTACCACCGGTGGCTCACGCTTGAAAATTTCATCAGACGCAGATTTCTGCGTGCCATTGGCCATTTAGTTCGTTCAGCATCTAGAAAAGATTTCCACACGGTCGAAAATTAGAATAATGGAATTTTTTCTCTTCGGTTCGGCGCCGTCCATGGGAGAGAAACACGAATCGCAAAGCCGGCATGAAAGTGTTAAATGGATGATCGTCTTAGGCGATCGGAACCTGAGTGAAACCTTTGACGGGAGAAAAAAATGTCATTACCCTCGCTGAATCTCCTCCTCGTTCGAAATGCGGGTCGTCGACGTCATTAATCGTCGATGAGCGATTGTTGCACGGGAAGAGGAAAGCAATGAAAAGCCGAATAAAAATGGAGAGAACAGGGCGAGTATCTAGGTCGAAAATGAATTCTCGTCAAATCGAACGTACGGCCGGAAGATCGACCGTGACGGTCTCCGTTTGCTAATGTAATTTCGATGTGTTCGGTGGTAGACGCGAGCGCTATTTGCTTTTCTACGAGTCGTGTTTTCAATCGTTCGTAGAAAATCTCATTGACCCATTCGCTGTCGGAGAAATTAAGTACACCCTACCCTGGAAGGAAAAGATTTATGTCGAATAACTCTGCGAAATTTCCTAACGCGTTCAGCCGTCAGTCTTTACGTAGTTATGACGCATATTCTGAACGTTACTTCGTCCGTTTTTTATTTATGGCTTTGTTCCGCATTAATTTGTTTTCCTCGATCGAAAAAAAATTCGAGCGGACTATTCGAGAAAATATTTTTCTTTCCTGAGAGTGGTAAGAATTTTCAGGGTATTTTTTTTTTTTTTAATACTCACACACACATATATAACGTGTTAAAAATTAATGTGTTTCGATGTTTTAATGTTTAATATTTAAAAAATATTACGAAATGTCTCGTAGTCGACGATGAAATTATTTTTGTAATTTATACAACGTAAATCTCGTAAATTTTTCTACCGTATTATTTAAGCTATTATTTCGATAATCAAAACTCGATGCTCGTTCCCTTAACTCATTATCCGCCAATGTTCCATTTTTGGGACACGAATGTGTCAAGTTTCAAATTCAAAGTTGGTTAGTACGAATGTCATTGTACAGTTAATTAATTTTTCTTTGTATTTTTGAATTGCGGCGGGTAATGGGTCAGAGAAGTAAAAACACTTTTTTGAAATTATCGCTCGTTCTTCGTAATTATAAAAATGTCCGACTCGTACGTCCATACGCGGTTTATTCCGTGTAAATTATCTTGCGGTACGCGACTAGCTTTACCGCTAAGAGGTGTCTCGTAGTTGCCAGTGATGGATTAACCGAGAACGACGATTATCCTGCGATTTCACTCGAAAAGTATCAAACCGGTCAAAGTCAATTCTTTTCGGAATTAATTAATTCCTCCCCTTGGGTCTAAATCTCGAAGTATCGTACGCGCGCAGACGCATTTTTTACTTAATTATCAATAATTCATCGTTCGATTAAATTTATAATTTTATCTTTACAAGTTGGAAGAAATTTATATGGCTTTTTGACGTTAAAATATACAACGAGTGCCGCCCGTCAAATTCGTAGCAAAGTCGATTACTACGAACGACGTGCGCGTTCTTTATCGGAAAACCGATAACAATAATTTCGAGAGCCAGTCGTCGGTTTATTTGAACGAATTTGTCGCGCGTACGATTCGACCGAACGCGCAAAATCCGCCTTGTTTCGAGGACGAAAAATGACGCAACTCCATGGAAGGCTACTCCGTAATTGAACGTATTACATTCGCTAGTTCTTCGGAATATTTCCCGAATGGCTAAGAATGGATGCGTTATCGGTAATACGATTTTAAAGAGATCCCTCGGTTATTTTGTTTTTGTTGCCAAAGACAATTTCGCTAATTTATCGTCAGGAAAGATACGGAGCGATGTTAACAGAAACAGCCTCTATTTTGTCGAAACATTTTTAAAGCTTACGGAAATTGCGAGTAAGCTTATCGTTATCTCGATATTAAGAAATATACAAATGTGAAGTGACACATTGCTAGACTTTCCGTATTTTAATTATTTCAAATCGAGACAAAAAAAATTACTGCGTAATAATTCGACTTATTAATCATGATTATTTACAAAGAATAAATATTTACGAGAAAATATCGAAAGACGAAGAACAAAATTTTTAATTATTCATCGAGGATTATTTTTATAAATAATAAAATTGTATCGGCGTAATTCGAATGTCTCTCATCGCTTCGTTTGTCACGACGTACTCTCACGAGCTTCGAAACTAGGACGTATGGTAAGTAAGTCTACCCATAACGAGATATATACGAAAAGCACAATAGACGAGGTTAATATGTACCACGTTGTAGGAAATCGTACTGTAGAAAAATATTTGTATAGGTAAACTAAAGTAACGTGTTTGGAATGATTATCGTTGTGTAAAATTTTGTTCTCTATGTTTTATCACGTAGGATAGTATTCTAAAAATAAATGGCGTACGTGCGAAGTCGATTAAAAAAAAATATATATATATTATCAATGCGCGTGTTAAATATGTATATGTTAATTCTTAAATATTTATATATTTGATAATTCCTGTGTTTCATTATTTGGCGCCTTACATGAAATTATGCCGTAGAGAGATATTTTTCTTATAAAGCGCATAATCTAAAGTAACGTGTTTGGAATGATTATGCCAAATTCTGATCTATGTTTTATCACGTAGGATAATATTTTAAAAGTAAATAGCGTACGTGCAAAGTCGATTACAAAAAAATACATTATCGATGCACGTGTTAAATATGTATATGTTAATTCTTAAATATATATTTGGTGATTCCTGCGTTTTATTATTCCGCGCGTTATACGAGAGTCTACTGAACATTCGATTTACTCGGACTACAAGGAAGATTTAACGAAAAGCTTCGAAGATGTCGTCATCGGGATGCCAAATGCCAATCTCGCAACGTTAAACATCTACAGATGCGAGATGACTCAGAACAAGGTGGATACGAAAAATACATGACTCGATTCGTCGAGTTTCTCGGGCCTGATCGACGATGCCCAATGTCGAAGTATTCAGCAAGTATTATACATATATTTCACATGATGAAATATTCAATCAATTTCAAAATATTTTCCCCCATTCACCCAACTTCCATCGGCTAAATATCAGGGAAATCTGAATTATTTCGACTATGGATTGTTTACAGATAAAAACATCGTATTAAGTTTATCTATCGTTAATTTATTTTCTTCGACAATGAACCAGCCTGGGATTAAAAATAAACATTTTCTCAACATCTTTAATCGCCAGAACTTCCATCGCCCAAATATCAGGGAAATCGGAATTATTTCGCCTATGGATTTTTTTACAAATAAAAACATCGTATTAAATGTTATCTATCGTTATCGTTATCTTCACTCTTTTTTTCTAAGAATTGACCTGCTTCGCTCTCAAAATAAACGGCACGTTCGTCGTGACCAATTTCCTATTGGATTAGCAAGATTCCCTCCGCGACATTAATTACTCCCAATACGAATCTTATCGTAGACACGAAAATCGCGAGGTATTCGGCCGTGACCGTGACACGGATAAAAGAAAGAAAGTAAATGCAACGATACCAAGGAATAAAAGAAAGAGAGACAGACGGATAATGGCCATCGAGAGCGCGCATAATTTAAAGGACAGTCGCGGAACTCCGTTTCGCCGAGCGATGCGCTTCTTACTTGAAATCGTGTTATACGAGCGAAACTACGCGAGTCTTTGTTATTTCATGGATGGGCTGGCTATCGTATTTATGAAATATGAAGTCACCCGCGCGTAGCCAGTGCCACGAATTCGCGACAAAAACGATCGAACATTTATGAATAGAGCGCACAGGTCGAGAAGTTCTCAAACGACATTGAAAAAGATGGAGTATCGATCGATGAACTACTCTGGGTTTAAAAGTCAATATCGCGTAGATAGAGGCTAACATCGGTGTTTTTTTTCTTTTACCTTCGCCAGTGTACGCCTGGTGGTGAGTGAAACATTCGCGTAAAAAATAATCTACGAACGCAACCACGAAAACAGTTCGAAAGAACGAAGAAGTTGTTGGCAATTATCGCGAAGCGATATATCGAATACGTACGTAACGATCGAGAATAATTGCAGCGCGTTCTTCCTTGCTTTCTTCGCTTAAAAGTGTATCGCGTTATCGCGTATTGTTCGCAATAAATGGAAACTTTGTATTTTCGTTTTTAACATCTCGTGTTCGAAACGTTTGGAGACCAATAGGTTTGCAGTCGGTTCGCAATAATATCACGAATAAATTTTAAACGTTGATTAACCAATCCACTGGGTTCGTACTTTTTGAACGATCTTTCTTACTCTCTTGGCAACGATTTATTTCACCGATTTTCCTTTCTAACCTTTACCGGTCGAGCGGTTATCGCGAATGGCCGAATGGTCCCCTTAGGATCCACCAAGTTCGAATTCTTTGTTTCGATTTTGCATGTTATTACTTTCTTTTGTCGTTGAGTAAGCGTTGACATTTTTCTCAGGCACTCGAGATGACCCAGCGGTTAAAGTCAATCTAACGAATTTATTTCTTTAATCCCGTTCTTTCATATTTATATAATATAATAATATAATATATTTATATATATTTTTTTCTAATATAATAATTGCGATTAATAAGAAATTCAATTAATTGATTAAGAGAGTTCAAAGATAGCATTGCATGCAAACACGGCAAATCGGCTTCTTTTCAACTCCAATGGGTTAACTCGACGATACTTATCTCCACGTTAACGAAAAATTTCCTTGGCAGAAAGGAAGCAATTTTGACATTAAAATATACCATATTATTATATGCAAACATCGTGTACGATTAATCTTAGAACGTAGAGGCGCGATCGAACATCACGACAACACGGCATGCACGAAACACTACGTCGAGTTTGAACACGACAAGTTCTAGGAGACTCGTGGTGGTGTAGTGGTGCCTCGATGATAACCGATTGGCGCGTTCCAGTAAGCGTTAAAAGTATCTCAGCGCACTTATCGGGATAATTCCCATGTTTTTCGTATCAGTGAATACGACTGGCGTCACACGCGTCCGCCACAGCCACCATTTTGCGAATCGAGATAATCGAAAATGATAATAGAAAGATCAGTCGATAACTCTCCGACTTGTTCTATGTCACGTTCATGGACGCGACACATTTTGTACCGCATCGAGCATCACGTAGAACTCGAACGAACCTTTTGTTACGCACGCGTTACCGTGAAAACTATTTGTCACGATTCTTTGCCCAGAGGCTACAGAAGTTCTACCGTGACGGGATTATGGTGTTGCCAGAAAAATGGCGGGTCATCGAACAAAATGGCGCGTATTTCATTTTATGAAGTTCCTTTACAATATAAATAGCGATTGTCTCGATTCTTAAATCTCTGTCTCTGTTTAAAAAGCTTAACACTTTTTCGACTTCCCGATGTATTATTTCTATTTTCATCGAAAAGAGGTCTATTCTTGCCTAGACGATTCTCGATACCTTAACGACCGTAATCGTAATAACCAATGAACTTAACATCCGAGAAGTAAGCGAAGTGACATGGTAATGCGCGAATTCGTAATTATCAGAGACAAAATTCATTTCACCATAGTGTTCTACTTATCGATAACCTTACGCATAACTCGTTTCTTTAACAAGATAATTCACGAACGCGTATAATAGGAATATATATATATATCAATCGTCCGATCGATTTTGCGATAATCGCAAGTAGACGTTAATCGTTAATCGGAAGTTATATTATCTACAGCCTTCGTCCGGTAAGTCGATTCGATCGGCTATTCGAATTAGTCATCGTTTCGATCGGTTGACCGAGCTACGCAAAATACACATTACGCGATACGTAAGACACATAAGATACTCTTGCCTTTTTAGTACGCGCTTATCTTTCTCGACAAATCACTCGCGTATTGCGAATACGCAATCTATGGTCATGGGTCTGGAACCTAACAGTATATTTATTTGTTGGAAGCTACGAGGTGACCCCGGAAAGTGACACCCGCGGATGAGATAACTCCAGATCTCTCGAAGAGAATTAAGTCGGATGATTATCCGAGGTTTCGCGATGACGTCGTTGCCTATACCCTAGACTATGCTAGTTTATACGCACATGAATATTTCTGTAGAGAATATTGGTGGGGATAAGGAATGCACGCTAGGTCGATGGTCGAACTGATGCACTCGTGAGTGACTAGGATTTAATGAACGAAGCGTAACGTCGACTGATCACGGTTGAAAGAAGTAACTGAACTCATTATCGCGGTCAGGCCCTTATGTACGATAAGCTGTTTATAATACGAGAAATTTTGGTTAAGTTTCGGAGAAGAGTTGTTTAGGCATTATCAGACCCGTAATTCTGGCAGTAAGCCCTGCGTTCTCGCTTGTGCAACTCTGGAGCCCAGTTGGGACCTTCTTCTTTACTTGGTGGGGATAAAGAGTGCGCGCTAGATTAGAATTTAATGAACGAAGCGTAACGTCGACTGATCTCGATCGAAAGAAATAACTGAACTCATTATCGCTGTCGGGCGTAGCCCTTATGTACAGTAAGATGTTTATAATACGAGAGGTTTCGATTAGGAGTGGGATTGTTTAGGCGTTAGGATCTTATCAGACCCGTAACTCTGGCAGTATTATCCCTGCGTACCAGCGCTTTCGCGGGTGCAAATCTGGAGCCCGTTGGGCCCTTCCCCTCGAGTCGCAATGGCAACGGGCATCGATAAATCGAGCCATACCCAGATTTGAAACACGTTTAGCACCCGTTAGTCGATTCTTTCCATAGCGCCATTCGTAGAACCTCACTTGTTTGCCGTCGACACGGTTCCAGCTGTACCCACAGTTAGGTCCATCCCCCTTGCTTGGAGGAGGATAGCGCTACGCTGGTTCGACTTTCTTCTCGTCTCTCTTCTCGCGGCGCTGCTGCCTTGCACGTGGCGTGTATTGAATCCTTGCCGGGCGTTGCAAGGCACGCAGGGCCGTAGTGAGAAAATCTGATTCCCTTCTCCCCTGGCTCGCACTTGGATGCCCTATCAGCTGGCGCGTACCACCGGTGGCTCGCATTTAAATATTCCATCAGGCGGCGTGTACCACCGGTGGTTCGCATTTAGATATCTCATCTGGCGGCGCGTACCACCAACAATTTACTTCGTTTAGTAACTAGAACAAATTTCCATATAGTTGAAAATTAAAACAATGGAAATTCGTCACTTCGACTCAGCGCTGCCTGATAAAACCAAGCGCTCTTAGAGTAGCCTTACAAAAATTTGTCAAAATTCAAAAGATGAATTGATTTTCGATGAAAAATTTGGTCATATGTAAAGGAGTAGAAATAATTGTTCGATAGAAGAAATATTTTGTATATGTATATATACATATATTTATATTTATATGCAACTTCCGTAGAATTGTATATTCTTTGTACAGTATCTAACACACGTATTCACATGCGCTTATGTAATATGTATTTTATTAAATAAATTTTAGCACGTGCATAGATATATCGTATACGTGTATTTAAGAAAACAAATACTATATAAATGCACACGTACCTTAGATACATGTAGTAAGTATTCTTCACCCTCGATCATTAAATTTACAATATCAAGACTAAGAGGCCTTCCAGACTTAACGCTTACCTTACCATTACCATTTATATATTACGAATGTCCAAATATTATTCGATTACTTTTACGTAGATATAAAAGTAATTAAATTTCTTTTGCCCGTCGAATGGCAGACCTTATTTTTATGGAACGCTTGATTTTCCTATATCTTTCTAACGCGGTTGGATACAAAAGTCATCGAACTCTAACAATCCTATTAATCCTATAACTTATATTCTTTTACTTATATCCACGGCATTTATAATCGATACTCAAATTATATCTATTCTTCCTCTATCGATTGGATACGTATGAAAACAAACTACCTTTACCTTAAATCTCCATACTCGTTATATCTATGGGCTATAAAAGTGGCTTTTTTGACTATCGAAGCAAGCGTTACTCGTGCATCGGCTAGATCTCTCATTTACATGAGATCTACGTAACAGTAAAATGCACTGCGATCTCAATTTTAAAATTAGACCGAAGACGGTTGCACAAAATTACTGAACGGATGATACTGATCGTAGGAAGCAACATTGTAGACGTCGTAGATAAGAGCAACATCCATTCGACTAACTGCTTAAACAAGAATTAAATTCTCTGTTACGTCATCATAAAAATCACGATAAATCCGTTATAAGAACGCGAGACAACCGTGACACAATTTCTAACGATTTTACACAAGGAAACGAAGAAGCGCTCGTTTTTTCGCGGCTTCTTTGGTAAATCGACGACTAAAATCCCCGAAGGTGAGAAAATATCGAACGATCGAATAATTCGTTTCTAAAACTCGACGACGTTCCAGTGGGCGAAATTTTGACATTGGCGAACGTCGGCGTGAGAATCTTCGCGCTAACGACGTCTTCTCGTCTGTAGAAAAATTGCGAGAGGCAAGAGAGGAAAGGTACGAACGAGAGAATTCTTCGTGCGATTTCGTTCCCAGGGGAGGTAAAAACCGGTGGTTCGCGCGTTAACCTAACCTCGTCGCTTACCGCGAGGACGAGGAAACGACCACGACGAGTCCGGAGGAAGCTCAAAGTTCGATGATTTTCGAGGACGAGAACGCGTCGAAGAGATCTCGAGATCGAAAACAGTGCGATGCGCGCGATACGTTTTTACTCGAGGAAAAAAAAATAGGAAAAAAAAAGAGAAAAAAAAGAGAACTTACGGTTCGGCGATGACCGGTGCGATCCTGAGGACCGTTGACAGAAATCCGTCGTCCTGGCATAAAAGAAGGGGCTTCTGCGGCGAGCTGTTTACGTTCAGTATTCTGAAGAGGATGCAGAGAATGACGGCGAATACGGCGAGAAGCGTGGTGGACATTTTTCTCCGCACTGGGGAGAAA
>JAITYT010002177.1:96711-108503 GCA_025433975.1 Liostenogaster flavolineata | reverse complement strand
GAGAGAGAGAGAGAGAGAGAGAGAGAGAGAGAGAGAGAAAGGTCCTGGAAAAAGGAAAGAAAAAAAGGTGGGGGGAGGAGAGAGAGAGAAAGGGGAAAGAAGATGCGAGACAATGCCGGCCGCTGCTATCAATCAGATCGATGACGAACGATGTAACGAGGTCGTACTTCGATTGGACCTTTCGCGACGAAAGATCGATACGCGTCGACGCGAATCTTTAAAAGCTGGTCTTTTCGATCGGATTAGGAGACGATGTCGTGCGTCTCGACGTTGAACGTGTTAAGACAAAAACGCGGTCGCGTTCGAGGTAACGCAAAGATGCGACATCCCAACGTGGCGAGGTACGCGCCGCGTTTGTTTTACCGGCGCCGTGCCTCCCTCGAGTTAATGCCTCCCTCCTTTTCCGCGGGAGAGCGTCGTCCTTCTCTCTCGTTCCTTCTTTATCTAACGAGCGTGGTCGGTCTCCCTCTCTTTCTCACTCGCTCGTGTCGTTCCGTCTTTATCTAACGAGCGCGTCGGTTTCTCTCGCTCGCTCGCTCGCGTTGTCCTGCTCCATCCAACGACGCAGTCGCACCACGTCCATTCGCGACCGCGTAAACTTGTCTCACTCCCTCGCGTTGTTCCGTCTTTATCTAACGAGCGTGGTTGGTTTCTCTCTCTTTCTCGCTCGCTCGCTCGCCGCACCATCCTTCTCCTTCGCGAGCTTGTCTCTCTCTCCCTCGCTCGCTCGCGTCGTTCCGTCTTTATCTAACGAGCTTGTCGGTTTCTCTCGCTCGCTCGCACGCGTCGTCCTTCTCCTCGCGAGCTCGTCTTTCTTTCTCTCTCGCTCGCTCGCGTTGTCCTGCTCCATCCAAGGAAGCCAGTCGCACCACGTCCATCCGTGACCGCGTAAACTTGTCTCACTCTCTCTTCTTTCTTCTCGTGCTATTTCTTCTCTCTAACGAGTATCATCTCCCTCGTTCGCATCGTTTTTCCTTTATCTAACGACGCTAGACGCCTTGAATCTATCCTTATTCGCGAAAACGTTTTTCTCCTCCTCTTCCTTTTTCTTCTTTTCCTTCTTCTTCTTCTTCTTCTTCTTCTTCTTCTTCTTCTTCTTCTTCTTCTTCTTCTTCTCGGCTGTCGGTTTTCGCTTCTCGCTTAATCGCGTCTTTCTCGTCGTTAGAGCTCGAGCACGGTTGTTAAAATCGCATCGGGATTCTTCGAAAGAGTTCGCGATCTTTCTCTCCGCTTTGGAGAATGTAATAAGAAAGGCGCGTCGGATTATGAAACGGTAAATGAGACGAGCTTGTTTTTAGTTTATCGCGAGCTAAACTCGATTTGAATCTATGCACATACGTACGCGTGTAAACGGTCCAAATTTAACGATTGTTGCGTTATTTTAATGAAAGCGTAGGGTGAGGTAGAAAAAGAAAGTTCTGTCTCGGTACACCGTGTGAAATCACGAAATTCGATACGCGACATTGCACAGTTAGGTTATTTCTCTGCATTGTTTCAAGAGATTTTTTTGATATTATTTTGATTAAAACTTCAAAAGAAATTTAAATAAAATTAAGAATTAAAATTAGTTAAAGTTAAGAAAATATCCTTTTCTTCTAATAAATATGATGTAGTTTTATATTTGAGCATAATTGTTTCTATAAATAAAAGATAAAAAAATTATATAAAACGACGCTCGCATAAGATTCTTCGTGGAATTTTAATTATTATTTTTTAAATAACTGGGAAAAAATAATGAAATAACGATAGTATTTCTAACAGTGTTTAATGAGTGAGTTATCGAGATGATAATATTTAACAAATATTGTACGGAGCAGCGGCTCTCCCCTCAGTTTCTTTTCCTCCACCAAGACGGAGTGGCGTTCGAGAATTTTTCATTGGTTGCGAAATAATTACGTGCTATTATTTCTAGTCTCGTTCGGTTGGGCCTCGTTGATGACGACTGTACGAGAAAAGATATATATTTTCTAGCAAAATTAACAACTACTCGAGCATCTCGCTCAAGAGCTCATCGATTTACATAAGCTTTATTAACCCGTTGAGCGCTAGAGACCCAAATACGCAGTACATGCAAGGAATGCTACGAGCCGATTTGATACGTATAATATAAACAAACGAGACTCGCTGGCACTAAAAGTTAACCCATTATCCGCCAATGACCCATTTTCGGGACACATTTTCAAATTTCAAATTCAAAGTTAATTAGTACGAATATCATTGTACAGTTAATTTAATTTTTTTTTGTATTTTTGAGTTGCGGTGGGTAATGGGTTAATTACAGCTTTAACCTAGCAAACAATTTGCCTTGATTCAACGCACAGTCAATTTAAACAATTATTTACATTATCGCTATTCAAAATTAACCTAACGCACAATCGAAAGAAAAATTCCTAATACCAAGAAAATATCCTAATAAAAAAATATTTATATGTACGGTACGGCGATAACGATACGAAACTGGTAAGACTACGTCTCGGAATATCCCTGAGTGAACTTGAAGCACAGTTTCAAAATGTGAAGGTTGGCCATTTCGGTCTACAGTCATGTAGATCACCGATTATGAGGGATTCGAGGAACTATTGAATCCCTAGAAGACTGGTGTCCAGTTCTTCTCGCTCTAAGTCGTCAAGAATATAATTTATTATATAATTCAATTAGAACAACGCGTCCGTACTCATTGACAACTGATAATAGAACGATTAACGACGAACAATGGCGACGCGGTGCCTCGGCGGCTCGTCGCTACACGAGCGCCACTGCGACGTAGTGGACGAGAACCGAAGCTTCGGTTCTCCTCCACTCCGTTCCGACGGAACGGCGCTCGCGATCGGTATATGCGCGCTTCGATTGCTTATTTAAAAATAAAATTCTCGACCAAGTTCCAGATGTACTTTAGCGAATCCTGTAAATAGTTCATTAACTTCCTTGTAGTTTTATAATATTATTTTAAGAAACGCGACACGTAATAAACGACAGAATTGAACTTTTATCGGGAAAAGAGAATTCTGTCTAAAAACGGAAATATTTCGATAAAAATTGTTTATCAATTTCGATAACTAAAAATTCTCCGACGCTTCTGAAGATTGCGATAAATTTAGCCCATTAGCCGCCAAAAATTTCAAGAAAAAAAATTTGGCAGTTAGCGGATCAAGTCGTTCTTTAAAAATCTATCAAAATATTCTCGAAGTGCATATCGTTGTTAAAACGAGTGAGATTTAGACGCGAAGTAAAAATCTTGTCGCGCGTCTGATACGATTATCGTGCGCCGTTCCGATAAGTGACCCAAGCAAGCGGTGATAACTGACTTATGCACCGTATTACCCCCACCCTCGACTCGATCGGGACATTTACGATCCGCGACGAATAAACATGGCGTATTTAGAAAAATGGGTTGACTGGTCGACGTATCGTCGCAGTGGCAAATCCGCGTATAAAAAATACGCCGTGAGATAGTTGACGATGCCCCTTGACGTCGCTCGCTCGTGGTTACCCTTCCGTGTCCTAAGGCAGCGTCTCGCTCGATGAATATGTAATTTTTCATTATCATTGTGTCCTTGCACAGGTGGGCGATTAACGCGTTAAAAGTAGGACGATTTTGACAACTGGCGCGCGTTGATCGCGAGTATCATTCGAATCGTTGTTCGTTCGAAGCTCCCGGAGCATTAGCCAGGAAAGATGGTCAGAGCCGAACGTATCGCAGCTGACGTGAATAATTCGTGAATTTAAAAAAATGAGTTGGTTACGAAACAGTCCCCTAAGAACGAGCTTCGGTAAACAGCGGTCTAGGGACTCGCCACCGAAGGATGCCGACCCATCGGCGTGCTACGACAGTTTTTGTAAACACTGGCAGCAGGCTTACGAGATCATCCTGTACACATTGGTGATTATTACCAATGATAAACTTACGATACATATCGCAGGTTGTTCGGAGAGTCGTTTCGTTTTTTCCCAACGGTTTCCAAAAAAAACAACGTTTTTTCATAAACCAAATGACTTTCCAAACAGCCTAACGAAATAGGATAGGATATTTCAATCTATGCTACTGACTCGTAATACATGCAATTATCATTCGCATTCTTGTAGCCACCGAGAGGCATACCTAATCAAGACGATGTACTCGGGGTTGTCAATCACATCGATCAAATGGAGACTCTCCTGGTCTTGGAATTACGCGACACCGCTTCCCCGAATCATTATCGACAGACTTCTTCCGCGACGCATTCTCCGTGTTTGGAGTATTTATTGAGTGAAAATTTGCTTGTAAAATTGTACGAATGGAGTATACATACCGGAAGGTAAATAACTTTGTCGAGTTTGAACGATAAATAGGAGTATCTCGAGTTTCTAACGTTTGATTTATCCTCTTCGTTTTTAGATTCAACAACGCGGTCCGTTTGGAGCAACTGAAACTTTACGAGTTGCTGATCTTGCACAGCGGTACTCTCCTTGCTCACGAGCCCGTAGCGAGACCACTTTTAAAATTACTGGACGATTGTGCCAACGATATCATGCCTCTGGAAGTAGAGAAGAAGTTGGTGGTTTTGTTAAACCAATTATGCGTAGCTCTGATGCAGAATATGGCGTTGTTGGATCTATTTTTTCATTCGACGTCGATGGGACGAAGCAAGTCGGTTCTTTGTTTTTTAAGCGTACGATTGTAATCGAGCGTGTATTCGTTAATGGATCGTTATCTCTGTATTTTCAGGTTCATTATTTTTAAATTATTAATACCTCATGTTCATAGAGAAGGTAGCATAGGCCAGCAAGCTCGAGATGCTATGTTGTTGTGTATGTCTCTTTCGAAGAAGAACGACGAAGTTGGACTGTACATTGCGGATCATTCTAATATCTGTCCGGTAAGTATCGTTATTTATTAATAATATTTATTATGTCAATAATATTTATATTATTAGGTGCTAGCAACAGGCTTAAGTGGCCTTTATTCTTTGTTACCACGAAAACTTGATATTGAAACGGACGATTGGCATCGTTTGACACCGGATGACGTTAACGATTTACCAGCGCTTACGCAACTTATGAATTCTTTAGAATTTTGTAACGCCGTTGCACAAGTTGCCCATCCGTTGGTTCAAAAGCAATTGCTTGAATTTTTGTATCAAGGTTTTTTGGTACCTGTAATGGGACCAGCATTATTACAGGTAAGTGCAATATTTTATAATATTATATCAATCCAATGTAAATTATTTTGACACGATTCACAAGATTGCGAAATATATAGAATATAAAAATATAGTCTCGACCGTATATATGAATAAATTTTTTAGAATTATGCAGTGAATATGTCAAAATAATATTACTTCGTTACGTTGAGAGAAATATCGTTTAAATATTTAATTGAGAAATAACTAATTTTTTAATTCATTTTTTAATTCATTTTTTAATGCAGGCTTAACTACTTTCGGTAGTCTATATTTTTTTACGTTTAAGCAAGATATCACTTAAAATTAATCTCTCGAGTTATAATATTTCTGAGTATAGAATTATAATATTAGCATACTCTAAAATTGACATTGATATCATAAACGGGCTACTCTAAATTATTGTATCGTTATACTCTATAATTTGGTCATTTCACCACTTAAACCTGGTAAAAGAAAGTCTTTTATAATTACACGACACATGCATTAAGCGGCGCCAAAATACGTTACTGCTTTTTGTGAAGTTCATATTTTATTATGCAGCCTGAAATTAAATATTGTATATCATTTTTTTTATAATTCTTAAGAAATTACCAATTACTTTTTGTAAACTCTGTTTAAAATATTTCTATTCCTTGTTTTACTAAGTTCGATTATAGTTTACGTTCGCGTGCAATCCGTAGCTTACTTATTAAATCGAGCTTAAAGGTAAAGTAATTCTTTCTACATCGATATTCCTACGCCACTCAAAATGTAAATTGAAAGTTAGTCTTCGATCGCAATACGAAATAAATACAAAGAATTATATTTCTTGTAATTCGCATAATTTCATCCGAATATTGGTCAAAATTGTGTGAAGTATATCTGGCTCTACTTCTAAAACGTACGGAAATAGATCGAACGTATTAACACATGGAAATGTATTCATTCATTATACATGTATTGCATTGCTCAGTATGTATGAATTTATCGATATGGTGATGGTAGAGCTAAACCTCAATATTTATGCTAATGAGATTTAAGTCATTGATGTTGTGACTTATGATTGTTGGTGGCTGTCTGGTGACACATTCACGGTGCTCGTAGGATTCTCTCGGCTTGACCATAAAACAGCTAGATGCACAGCAACACCGGGTTAGTACAAAACACTTTTTGATGTTCAAAGATGGCATTTCAGTTATAATTTAAAATTAAACGAATATCATTTGTATGTAATTATTATTGTAATTAATTATATAAATACAAATGATTCGGATAATTAGACGTGTTCTTTTTATAAGTAAATGGTACACTACGAAAGATTCCAAAGGATCTCCATCCTTTGAATCCAAAGGATTCCAAAGGATTATGTCGATGTTACATTCTTTGCACAATTTCATTATCTGTTACTGAAATATCATTTTATTATACGGTACCAACATCTCAGAAGTGTGTTTGCTTGTAAATATTATCAGTATGAAATGTTCTTGCTAAACTCTAATTTCAAATTTTATTATATTAAATTTCTGTACAGAAGATTTAACGAAACAGTATTCTAAAAGCACTGAAAGATTTTTTAGAATAAGTGACGCACTTATCACAACTGTTATAAACTATTTGTTTATAAATACAGTCACTATAAGAATCTGTAACTAATAAGCTACGGTTTAAATATTATGTTATTCGCTATATTGCTTTGTAAATCGAGCTTTTTTTTAACGTGCTTGCTTTCTCTTCTCCTTTATAAATTCGCATTAGTGTTATTTATGTGTTTCAATGTGAAGTTTGCATTTTTTTTCTTTTTACACGAATGATTGTGTTTTAACTGTCACACTTTTGTAGAATTTTAAATTGCTCCATTATAAAAGGGAAATTGCTAATTGACTATAAGAAATACTTTACACTTAAGTGCTCCACATAAGTGTACATTTGTTTATATGCATGTCAACGTGTACCTTTCCAGTTGCGATAAACTAGATTATTAGTGAAATGTTAGAAGGTATTATAAAACACTAGATTTTTCATTATTTAAACTATTTCAATTTATTCTTCTACAAATATAGTTGTAAATTTTTCTTTTACATTTAAATACAATGTTCTCGGTATTATATGTTTGTATAGTATTTCACAGATAAATAAAATGAAGATTAAAAAATTGTGTTAGTTATTTTTTGTTAGAAATAATACGGATTTTTCGAGATACTGTCATAAATTTTTATAATTTTATTTACACAATGGTGATATTAATTAGTCTTCAGTACGTTATCTTTCTTTTACCATATAAAGTGGAAATATTATTTTCTTTCAAAGCGATTTGTAATAATGACAGTAGCAAATTTTTCGTTTATATGTAATCTAAAATTATTATGGACGCAATTTTTTATATTAATTTATTCAACACTCTCGTTATTTATTATCGAATAAATTCACTATTTACGGATATTAATTCTTTCATTGTAAAAGACGTATATGTACACTTCGAAGAATGATCGATTAACGACTGATCCTCGAAAAAATTAAATTAAATAAGGAAAAAAACTTGAAAATTTCGTATCGAATTCGCTGTGATTATTTTCTGTTCGAAGCACATCGCAACCAAAGAGTTAATGATTTTATTTTTTGTTTAATAATTTTCATATTCGTTGTTTCAATTATATTTTATGTATATATATATACACATATGCGCGCGTATGTGTGTGCGTGTGTGTTTGTCATTGTATTTATGAAATAATTTTAGACAACCGTGGAAGAACTAGTCGCAGCGACAGCTTATTTTGATTTATTTCTTCGATCCGTAACTGAACCCGGTTTACTACGTTCGCTGGTTAGATTTCTACTCGAAGATAACTACGACGAATGCAGAATATTAGACAGTCTTATTCAAAGGATATCCTCGAAGTCGCGGGTACGTACTGCCTACATATATACATATATATAAATACTTAATCGAAAGCTAAATGCAAGATTATTATTTTATGCCGTAACGCAATATCTTACCATAAAATTTCATTTTTCTTTGTAGTTATGTATTGTAACTCTGGCATTATTTGAAACTCTGGTTAACTTAAATTGTGAAGATGTAATGTTGGAACTGTGTTTAGGAGCACTGAATCCTTGTTCTCATGTGATGCTTTCCCAACGTAGGAGGCTAAAAGATATAGATCCTTTCGGACGCAGCGCCGAGAAGTTTTTATCCTTGGCGCCAAGTTGTTGCTCTCCGACATCCGTATCGTTGTCGTCGTACACATCTTTGCCCGGTACCACGTCTCTAACGCGCGAGAAGTCTTCGAGTACAAACGACACCTTAAAATCATTACCGGTATCGATGAATTACGGTAATAGATTGTCGGACAGTTTGTACGGTAATTACCATGCGTATCTTTGCGACGCCAGGCAGAAAATAATAGCCTGTCGAATCGCATGCTCCAATTGGTCGTGTCAATATAACGGCGAGGTTTTGAAGGACAGCGAAGCGGGTAGTGCAACGACGTTGATAGATGAAAATACTTCGATCGATCAGTCGCTCAAAAGGATAGATAACAATATAATATCGTCGATGGAAACTCTGAAACGTTCGAAGCTATTGCACGACAGCGACGATAATACTTCCACGGATAATATATTACTGAACATTCAAAATATGTTGGAAGATAAAACGTTCGATACGGATGAGAAGCTAGTCGTAGATATACCCGTCGTGTCAGACGTTGTACTGTCGCTGGAGGAGCAAGCTAAATTGGACGCCGATATAGCCGAGTTGTTGAACGAAGATGTGGGGATTACGGAATCGACCGTAGAGGCTTCTTTGATAATTGATAAAAAAGGATCCGATAGCGGGATTGACGATCCGAATACAGCTATGAATTCGTTGCTTTCTTTGGGGGAAAGCAGCGGTTATGAAAGTTTTGCGTTCAAAGGTTCGGCAGAGTCGACGCCAGACAACGAGCCGAACGAAGATCGGATCAGCGAATGCGACGAAGATGTGGAATCTCAACGAGAGCCTAGTGTACTTTTTCATGGAATCGTCGAGCCTGCTAATTCCGTCGTATCCGAAGAAATATCACCGAACAAACACAATAAAGATAATTCCTATCGTCCTGATGTATTTAACGGACGCCCGAACGTTGGCATCTTTTTGGACGTCGTGCTGAGGAAGTTGGAATGTATGACGAGCAACAACTTGTACGTCAATTTGCATCTGACGGGTCTCATTAGCAGATTGGCGATTTATCCTCAACCTCTGTTGCTATCCTTCCTATTGAATCATTCGTTAGTGTTCCAGCCTAGCATCAGATCATTATTTCAGGTGCGTAGATAATATTTGAAGGATTCGAAGGATCGTATTCACTTCCATAATACAATTCATTACTCATGACTCATTTCTAGGTACTCGCGGTTCTGAAACACAAAATAGACGAATTCCTTTCGAAGCACGAAAACATTGATCTACTGGTAGATCAAGCGAGGACATTTCTAATTGGCCGCGAGGATAGATTAGTAAACGCAAGGAAAAACGCAATAGAAGCTGCTGCGCAATCCGTCTCCTGCAAAAGGAACTTCGTAACCGGTGATTCATTTTCAAGAGGTATCATCTCTTTCGTGCACGTAATTTAAAGATTAGGTACATCTTTTCTTATCTTGCTCGTATCGACACGCGTCAGTATGTATAAGTAAAAATTAATAATACTTTTAAAAATTGCTATGCACTCTGGAAGTATTTAGACAACGTAGGTATAAAATATTAATAGGTTGTAAAATATAATAATAACGTTAGCGTACACTTTCAAAACTTTCTTCTATTAATAATTATTTTAGGTGAACCGAAAAGAAAAAGCTTAACGTCGTCGCTTACACAAATGTTTAGAAGAGCAAGTGGTAATTCTGGTTCGAACAGTTTAATAAACTCCATCGGTCAACCGTCCAGCATCTCGGAAAATCAATTGGAAGCGATCGGTCAAGGAACGGGTTATCGGTAAGATTTAAAATTTTGATCTACCCTCTGTTTCTTGATATAAACGTACTCTAACGTTTTACGCATTTTTATTACGACAGATATTATACTAAAACATCTTGGGAATCTCCACGTGAAATAAGTCCGCTACAAAACGTAGTTTTGTGCGCAGTTATTTTAGACGAATGGTTGAAAGAGCTAGCAGCTATTACCCAAGAACATGCCATTATTTCTCTTACAAATGTCACGGAATTAAAAATTTAATATGAAGGTCTATGGCGAATTACAACGACTGGAGCTTACAAGTATTTGGCGGCGGATAAATTAATTCTAGAAGAACGTCTTCCTCTCTTTGATAGGTTTACGATACGGTGAATTTGTGATATAAAGGGTAAATTATGGTTGGTAAGTCTGGAACAATTTAAGAAATTTCTATGAAGTTTTCGACTTATACGAACGAAGGATCAAAAATTCTATTTCTTACCCACGAAGCGACGTAAATATAATTGCTCGATTCCTAAGATTATGTTTTAAATTTTTGTGAAACGGTTAATACTTTTAATGAAAGTGCATACATTGTAAGAGAGTAACATGGTATTGAAAAATGCATAATCGTCATATCAATTCAAGAATTTTAAGGAAAGCACGATGAAG
The DNA here is from genome assembly GCA_025433975.1 of Liostenogaster flavolineata. NCBI lineage: Eukaryota > Metazoa > Arthropoda > Insecta > Hymenoptera > Vespidae > Liostenogaster > Liostenogaster flavolineata. The sequence continues at coordinate 97,760 of JAITYT010002177.1, read as the reverse complement.
GTATTGCAGTTAATGGATTTACGGGACATTTCCAAATTGCGAAACGAATTTATATAATTTCGACCTTACGACTAAGACTGATCTTGAAAGCAATAAAGCAAAATAAATATTTTTTATTACAAGATTTGTCACTTATTTTGACAATACTTGTCGACAATATTTATTTTGATAAATTCCACCATAGCACTGTTACGACAAAACAGAAAAAAGGTATAATACGATTAATGATTAAAAAGTGCCAACTCTCTTTTTTAAATTTATGTTAAGATTTGTTCCAAATGTTTTTACAATAATCTTCAAATAATTTTTGTCATCTTAGTGACAATGCCTATCGGTTAAATATCTCTTAGAATATGTAAATATGCTTAACTATTTTTTTAAAATATATATCTTGTAATATTGTTGTTTTAATATATAGATATCTTAACGTCTCTTCTGTACTTAGTCGTGTGTTTAAATGAATTTATCATTATTTATCTATTTCTGTAAATCAAATGTTAAGTATATTGTATTATAATTTTATGATAGTAGTCTTCAATTTTTAAGTATTTCAAAGATTTTTGAGAGAGACAGAAAGAGAGAAAGAGGAGGGGGGAATTACTAGTTTGTTTGTTAATTAGATATTTATTAGCTACTTTTATGATTTTACCGATAGAATATTATATAATATCTACATTGTGTATAGTAAAATAAATATGTATGTTTTTCCATAGTACAAGACAATTTGCAAATACTTAAATAATGCTTCGAAGTAAAAACAGAATGCTTCCTATATCGTTCGCATATTATAAATTAATCGGAAACATTTGGAACAATCACTTTGCATCTAATAATTATAAGTTTTAATCTCTAGCATTGTATGACGTATTGCATCAAACTAAAATGTAATATCATGACAAAGTTCCATTACAATTGGTATGCTTTGATAAAATGATTTCTCTTTCCATCAAATTATAAATAAACTTTACATCGACAAAAAATAATATCGATACGAATGGAATAAGTTGAAATATTTTATATTACATATGACATAGCTCGGTATCGAAGGG
>JAITYT010002177.1:79570-89622 GCA_025433975.1 Liostenogaster flavolineata | reverse complement strand
ATATATATATATTTTTTTGAAATAAATTTTATCGATGTTCGTTAAATATCTCGGATAATTGTGGCTATGCGAAACTGTAAATAAAGATCTTTTGTATTGATTTTAAATAACAAAATTATCTACTACGAAATAAACAATCAATTGTTTCAAGGTGATTCAGGAGTAGCATTAATTACTGTCAAAAAAATGGAAACATATTTTGAATTGAAAAAATAATATTAATTCCTTCTATCGTTTCACCTTAAGAAACGAAAGTTTAAGACCCGAATATTTTTGAAAATGTACAAAGCTAATGAATAATTCTAGCCCATAGTGGATCTCAAATGAGTAATAAAAAAAAGTTGGAGAAACAATCCAGGAGGAAACATTAAAAAATGTTATTCATATCATTTTCTAAAAGGGTAATACAAACTATAGAGACGAAAGGAAAGCCTAAACGTTATCTATAGTCAATAATAAACCTTAATAATAAATCTTAACACGTATGACGTATCGTTTTGTCAACTCCACACCTTTCTGTATAATTTTAAAAAAGGAATGCAATTCGTATAAACGATAATATAAACGATAATATGAACGAATAAAAAACGTACACGATTTTCCTAAACATCCTTCTCGAGTTTGGAGAAGTCGAGAAACGAAAGGAGGTCTTAACCGGACATGTATTTACCTGTGGGAACTCCTAAGAACTCTCTGATGATGCGTTGACCTTTCCTCTCCGTGCAAAGCGCCGCTAAAATCTTTTTTCTCTTCGTTTTTCGCGTTACCTCCTCCACCATCTGTTGGGCTGGTAGTGCCGCTGGCGGATTGACTGGCATCCTTGTCGGTGGAGTCATTATTAGAACTGGCAACGACGTAAGGCAACTGATGGCTCCTATTCGACGTGTTCTTTCCGTTTCGGTTGCCCTGTTCTTGTTCCGATGCGGTGCTCTGCGGTATTACGATCTTCAAAGGCGGAACCTTCGGGGCGGAACTGGAATCGGAACTTTTCGAACGGTCGTCCTCTCCGTCGGACTCCGGTGGCGCTGGCGTAATGGTCTTCGCGCTCGTCGTGGAACCAGGAATGTTCGAAGGCTTGGGACTGCTAGCCATGGAGGCGGTACTCGGACTTTTCCTGTCCGCATTGCTGGAATTTACGTTTTGGTTGTTCTTGTTGGATACGGCGCTGGAGCCTTGCTTCCCCGATTTCACGCACTATCGAGAAAGAAAGAAAGATTTCCCATCAGGGATAAGAAGAATTAATTCTCCACCTAATTCGATCTCGACTTATGGTCGTGGGATTTCAATTTTCGAATCTCTACTTTTGACCGTGTCTGACATCTAGCGAGGAACGGAAGAAGACGTATTCCTTTATCATGTAACAAAAAATAATCTTATCGTTTCGATTAAAAGATAACATCGAGTAAGTGTCAGACTTCTAGAATTAACGAGTCAAGCCCAACTAAAAAGTTAAGAACAACTAGCCTGCCTAGGCAAGTTTGGCTTGCTTATCGCTTGGTCAGTTATATCGGATTTCACTGAAATACCGGCGATCGGAGATCTGTTTAGGTCGCTACAACAACCGTATATATGTTAACAACGATATACGGAATACTCGCACGAAAATGTGCTGTCGGTAACCAACATGGCGTTAATTGGCCCACGAAAGGGTCGAAACCAAACCAATGGCGTGACTAAACGGTTCTCCTTTTGACAATACAATACTATAACTCTACGATAGCCCTACGCACACCGTTTCACTAAATCCTATCCGACAGGTCTCGTTGAAACTCACTTTGTCACCGGTGTTGGCGACGTTTCTCCCGGTGCTTTGCCTACCGCCCGCGGTACTTTTGGCACCTTCCTTCGCGCTTTCCGTATCCTTGCGCTTCTTACGGCGATTCTCCTCGTCCTGCTCCTCGGGATTGTCACTTTCGAAGGGGCGTTTCGTGGAAGGCGAGGCGGACGATATCGTCGAGGGCGCATCATCACCGGCGACCGACGCATTGCTGGACGTCGAATCGCTCGCCGTTGGGGCCGAACCACCGCTGGTCGCGCTAGACGATGCATTGCCAGACCCTGAACCGACCTGCCCACCGGAGGACTTGCCGTTGTCCTTGTCCTTGTCGGGATTGGGCGAGGAACTGGCGCCCCTGACCGGGGTCGGCTCCTTCGAGCTTTTGAACTCGTAGACGTCGCCACTGCTGTCCGCGGAGGAAGTCGAGTTCCCGGAGCCGCTCGAGGCCGAGACGGTGTTGCTGCTCCCGGTTCCGGTCGAGACGTTCAAGGACGTCTTCGACGACGCGTCCATTTGGCCTTGGCTCTGTAAAATCGCAGAATCGAGTTAGAGGCTCGAACGATCGAATTTCACGAAACTGGGACCTTGGTTCGCCATCTTTTTCGCACGGGAATGAAAGGAAGGACTACGACGAGGACTAGTGCCAAGTCGTTGTTGCATCGAGCGTCGTTTTATCGCTGATAAGAACGCTTTCAGTGCGCGAGGTGCAGAAACGCACACAAAGAGATCCCCATAAGGAACGCGGCAACTCGACGTTGTGCGCGCGCGCACACGTTATGCTAATCGCGCGTACACGCGCGCGAGACACCGACGACAACAGCAAGGAACGCGAGCTAACTCGGTGGCACGTACGCGACGCGCTCGTGGATTAACAGTCGCTACTTATCGCCACGCTTTACGAGAATGACCCCGAGCGTTGCTCGGTAATCATCCTCTAGCTCGGCGATGTGCGTACGAGCGTGTTAGAACCGTTGGGTATTTATTGGTGCGGTGAAAGGCGCCCGTTTAAGAACTTCTTTATCGAGGAAAAATCGTATGCTATGATAGGGTGAAACGTACGATGGTCAAGGACACCGAGCAACTCATTTTCTTCGTTAAGAGATCTTGACGACGGTTGTTCATTGACCGACCGCAAAGGGCCCCGGTACAGATTTTGTAAAAAGATCCTAGGTAGGGTAACAGCGGACAGTCGAAGATGGCTAAACGATTGCTCAAGAGTACGATATGAATCCATATCGATGGCTTTGTTGGCTGTCCGCATGCCCGAGCTGGAGCGTAAAGATTATCGAAACACCGTTAGCTGTATTCGATAAGGCTACGGACGATACGAACCAGCAAACCACAACCGTGTGATCTTTCTCTAGACCGTTCTACCGTCCTAAACGTTTATTTCCACGTCACTGAGCTGACCAGCGGCGAACTTAACGTTTCGAGAGACGACTAGATGTCTGACTATTTCTCTCGATCTCCCAGGGGGGATTCGAAAAGATTGGAAAAAGATCAAGAACGTTGCGGTATTCTAAAAATGTAGCCTAACTCGAGATTTAGACCGATCGTCTCCGGCTGGACGATCTAAGGATTCGTGGAGTCGGTACGACGAGGGTGGAGGGATCATCGTAATAACCAAGGGAAACGTTACCTGTGCGCTCATACTACCCTGACGGGAGTTGGATGTGCCCCCTTTCTTCTCATCCCTCGTTCCTCGCACCTGGTTAAGCCGGAGCGTCACCCTCGGCGAGCTTCCAGACTGCCCGGTTCCCAATCTGTCGACTGTGGAGAACAAAACGCCAGTTAATTGCAAGAACAACGACGGAATGCCAGGGAACGAGTTTCCACGAAACCAGTACTAGGCCTCCCGCGCGCGGCATGGTGGAGGAGGAGGAGGCGGCGGCAGGTTAGCAGGCACCCGGCGATACCAGCAGCAGCGTGCACCGGCTAAGAGCCGAGAGCAGAACGGGTCAACGCAAGCGGTTGGACAGGCGAGGAGAGAAGAGTTCCAGAAGAGGACAGGCCAAGGGAGGAACTCGGAACGCGAGCAAAAGGCTGCTGGAGAAGTGGAGAGATTCGGGAGGGAATGCAAGCTGCGCTCGCAATCATCCGGGATACGGCCGTTAATCACCGGTGGACCCTGGGAAAACGAGTTCCTCGAGGAAAGTGGGGGTCTCCGAGTTTCTCCTTCTCGATCCACGATCGATTCATTAGCGATCTTTTACCGTGGCGCACTCTTCTTATTTTAGCCTCTCGAGCGTCCCTTTAATCGCGATAACAGAGAAAAAAGGATTTTGATCGATGCTGGGCTCAAAAATAAGGTGTGCTGTCTGCTCGGTGATGATCGCTTTCCAACGTGGTGGCCGACGACGACTAAACTAAAAAATATCGTTCCAAGGAAAAAATGGTTGTCTTTATGGTCGATCGTTACGATAGTATCGGAAGATGATTATGATTGCGGCACGAATCGCAATTACGATGCCAGAACCGATTTATTTTCATGAATCGAAGCTTTTGGTCGATCCTAGAGTGGATGACATCTTAGAGTCGTGATCGGAAGAACACGCGACGCTCTTCGATCTAGACCAAGGATCTCTAAACTGCTGCACCTAGAGACCTTTTTATCTACGGGAAAAAATTACGGAAATCTACGCGTATTCTGCCAAGGTGTTCATGTTCGGTGTATCGATGTGTTATTAAATAATAACTGAATAAAATAATATTAAATAAATAATTAAAAACAAAATCTATGTTTTGATTCTTTTTTATTTGGACCTCGAGTGTGTAGTCGGCCCCCAAACTGCTGTTTGATGGTTAACGCGGCCCTCGGGCTGAAAAGTTTGGAGACCCCTGATCTAGACGATCTCTTTAGCCTTTCCCTGGTCATTGATCGTGGTCTCCCACCTCTTTACCGCTGATCTTACTTTAGTCCGGCTAGCAGTACTATCAGCAACAGCAATAGTAACGTCGCCGTCGCCATCGTCGCACGGAGGGAATCGTGCCAACAAGCGGGCGAGAGAACTTGGATGCGCGCGAATAGCATCCCAAAATACATCCATCGGGCATGTTAGTCAATGAATCTGTCTCTAGTTCGCGAGCGCGCGACGAGTCGCCCGTTTTGAGAAGTTGGGGACGCTTCGACGACGTCAACTCGAGACTGTACGGTGCTCCGCTCGCTCGCTCTCTCTCGCGCTCTTTCTCGGCGTACCCCAAATAGAAATTGTTCGATTCTTTCGGAAAGGGCATGGCGATTTAGGTCGATCGAGAGTCAATTTCGATTCGATTTCATCTTCCAATGTACCGATTCGATAGCTTATCCAAATATTGCGCAAAGTTTCGCCTCAGGGTCTCGACTGAGGAGGGTAATTACAGGGTAAAATGTAATTTTTGGTTTTTACCTCTTTTTTTTCTTGTTTAGGGCATGCAAAAATTTCAACAAAACTGTAGAACGTCCCGGACAATGTTATCTATAGTATATATTATATTTATCCAAGATCGAAATGCCTATTTAATATCGAGCGAATAAAATACTATATCGCAAATTATTTTTCAGAAATGTCGAGTCGCTCGAATTTTGACTCTTCTATCAGCTCAAGATATTTTATGCATATCATATTTATCAAAGATCGAAATGCCTATTTAATATTCAGCAAATAAAATACTATATCGCGTATTGTTTTTCCAAAATTCCGAGTCACTCGCATTTTACACGTCGTTAAGAAGGATTTTTAAATTCCCTCGCCTCTCAAAAATACGTGTATACTACGTTCGCGATAATCGTTGACAATTTCTCAAAGATTTAACATCGTTAACGTCGTCTCTGACGCAACCATGTCGCTTCGTCAGCAAAAAGGCATCGTATCGTTGCTTCGTGCTTACGTTTCCTGCCTCTCGCAGCCTCGCGCGATCCACCACGCGTATTCGTTGCTTCTTTCGTCGAATCGGCGACGATAAGAGCGACTAACGATCTTCCGTGCACCTACTTCCTCCGACGGACACAAGCGGACTCGAATCGATACTCGGGCAAGGATAAAAATAAAATCGTCTCGGTTGACGTACGAAGAAAAAAAGGAAAAGGACGTATCCCACGTAATCGGTCGCTTTCGTTCGGAACGTTGCCGAAGTATCGACGAACGAACGGCCATTTTTTAGATAATTTCTGTACATAGATAGAATAAATCTCATTTTTGAGAAAAACATAAGTATAAAAAATTGTCGTACGACGAAGAAATTAAAAAAAAATACTCAAAAGATGGAGAAGATTTTTACCTACATTTTTTTACAACAAAAATTGTTACCTTCGAATTTCCGTCAGACCACGCGCATCGCTCAGAAGCGCGTCTGTCAGTCACCGATGACTGACGCGGCACTCAACGCGTTAACGAGCGATCGATTCGGAACAAAGACGACCTTCGATAAGGAGGAACGATTTACGATCGCGAGAAGCTACCGTGAATAACTTTAAATAATAAAAAAAAATAAAATAAAAATTTAAAGAACACGTACGAAGTCGTAATAAATTTAAAAGGTCGAGCAATAAGCTTACGCAGATACGAAGAGATAAAGCGACGATGAAGCAGCTAGCTGCTGGCAGCCGCTGCGCTTTCATCAACGCGGTATCGCGCGGAAATAACAATCGAATTCCGCGCTAATTATAAGCTGGTTACGCTCGTTCTCGGAACGACGTCGACGACTATGCGAGTCTCTTCTTTTTTCATCGTAGCTCTGCGTGAATTATTAACATTTAGCACGTTGACCGCGACGGCGGTCACGCGTGACCGCGAAATGTTTTCTCTATGACAGTGGATGTCATCGGTGACCAGAGCGCTTAGAATGTTTATAATCGCAAAATTTGAACGAACATCGAATTTTGAAACGTCACTCAATTTCCAATATTCATGGCTACGATCAGAGAATCGCCAACCAGCGCGATAAGCGCTCAATGTGGATAAGCATGTGATCTCGTATGACCGCATTTGTTATTGTTTATTTAACCTTTTCGATGTTTCGTTCCACCAAATGTGTCGCCTGTGAACGGGACCCCGCGCCAAAAATCGTACAGGAAGAGCTGCCACGATCGAATAGCCCGCGAAATCGCCGGCTATAGCCGGCGTCCGTCTCCGCGAGTCGCACCGTGGAAGCCGGATATATCCGGCGTTCGTACCGAAAGGGTAGATGACATTATCGCAAAAATCGAGACGACAAAAAATCTTTTTTTTTCCTTCTTAAACGAGAAATCACGGACCAAGGGACACATTCCTGTTCGAAGTCCATCTTTTCTTTGGCTAATTATGAAATTTACGCGTTATGCGTTCGGATTAAAATCGTTAGATGCAGCGTCAGTCGCCGGGGACTGACAGTCCTTGGTCTAGTTTATGGACGTCGCTTGAACGAAAAGCAAGCAGAGCAAAATAAGCACCGCGCTCGACGCTAAAACACAAGTAACCGAGACTGAGGTGGTAGAGGTTATCTTCGTTCCGCCTTTTCGATTGGCAAAGCGGCGTTATCGGCGTTCGAAGGACCGACTTCTGTGAATCTTTCGTTCATTTCGATCGAAATTGAAAGGCGCTTTATTTTTCGTTTTGGAAAAGGGCACGAGTCGATCTTCGAATTACGAATTCGTCTTTATAAAATTAAATTGTCTCGGAAATTAAATCGACGGAAGAAAAGGAAGAAAAAAGAAATACGCGTCTCTCGACGGAGTTTCAAGAACTAAACGAATATACGTATCGAGTATTTTCTTAATCGAAGCATTCTTCTTCTTCTTCTTCTTATTATTATTATTATTATCATCATTATTGTTATCGTCGTCGTTATCGCAATAACGATTAATCGAAAGAAACGAGAAACTGACGGCGCGAACGATTAATCGACGCGTCGTTGTGCTTCGAATTCCGCAACGAGCTCGAATCTAGACTCGCTCTCGTGATTTTGAGATATTTAACCAAGGTCGGACGAGACATTTCTTCGCAACGAGTCCGCGTGTCTCGTCCGCGAACAAATAAACGCGACATCGCGCTTCGCTTTTTTTTCTTCTTCTTTTCGTACTTTTTCGAATCGTTCTCCTAACCCTCCGTGGAATTTGGATAGAATTATTCGAGCAACGATTCGATACTTCTACCGGGGGGAGCGAATTGTTTTTGGTTTTCCGTATCTACGATTTGAAACGAATGTGAGTTTGGTTTTTTATTGTGAAATAAAACTCAATTTTGTGTACAACGAATTTAAACTTAGTAACGAAAGTAACTGGTATGGCCAACAAAATCCATGGGTTTGCCAATTCGACTGCTACGTCGATCTGCTGATCGAATCACGAAGTTAATCGCTGTTTTTACCTCTCCCCTATTCTTGTTTTCCTATCGTTCGAGACGGTTGATCTAGTTTTCGTGTCGTTAACTTTTGGGTGGGTTTCGGTATTGTTTTAAACCTTCGAGTACAACGTTGGAACGTGCGTTACGAACTTCAACGAAAGTAATTGGTATAGCCAATGGAATCCATGGGTTTGCCAATTTGATTACTACATCGATCTTTCCACGTAGATCGTTCCAAGGAAGGCAGAGGAAGGGAGAAGAAAACGGAGGTCGACCTGCCGATCGAATCACGACAACGCGAATTGTACCCATTGCTATGTATCGCTATCCGTAGGCGATCGCATTAGCGCGCGGTTGGCAGCACTGACTTGATGTAACGCCATAAACGAAACCACCTCCCACCTACTACCTATTTCCACCACCACCACCACCACCACCATCGCTGATACCATCCTCGCCAGCACCTTCCACGTTCATCGCGTACGTAGAGCGCGCGCACGTGATCCACTGCCGGGTAACCCGCGAAACTGACACTCTTTCAGGATGATAACGGGACACCGCGCGTACCCGTCATCGAAAGACGCGCCTACGGGCCACGTTTCATCGTGACTGACCCAACACTGCGCGTTCTTTGCTCCATCAAACACAAACACGGAACAAAAAAGGGCTAAAGGAACCAACCAGGGTGAAAGATGGAAGAGAAAATAGAAAACAAGCAATAGGAAGACAGATAGGCGGAGTTAAAGAGAGTTAGAGAGAGAGAGGGGGAGAGAGAGAGAGAGAGAGAGAGAGAGAGAAGCACGCAGAACGACCAGTAGCAACTATACAAGCAAACTTAAATGGACACAGGCGTCGTATGCACCAACACAGGAGACGTTCCTTTCGAAGAAGGTGCGATCACCCTGCTGCTGCTGCTGATGCCGCCGCTGGTGCTGTTGGTGTCGATGGACGCAGTCCGCAAACGCAAACGTGACCCACGCATTTGCCAGTCAGCGTGCTGTTATCCCCCTCGCCTCTCAAACACACGCTCACGCAGGCGGACGTTCGAAGACTTCCCCCTCTATCTTATCCCCTCCCTCCCCGAACTCTAACAGCGGGTCTATCTTCGCTCCCTTCCACGCAAAACTTCTTTTGCCCGATACCTTTAACGCGGCTACCACTTGGAACTCGGCCTTTGTCTCTTTCTTCCCTTCTTTTCTCGCTCGTTCGCTGACTTGCCGCTAGCTCCCCTCTCCTCCGCCGTTTGATCGTTCACCGGCTCCCACAACGTCGTTCTCTCGTCGAGGAGGATCAGAAGGTGCCTTGCAGCAGCCACATACCAACCAATACGCGCGTAATCGCGCGACCTGGCGCACGCGCCCTCCTCCAACGCTAGGACGGGGGATTTGATCTTCCCTATCCCTTCGCGCTTCTATGAACGCACGGATACGCGGCCAAACACGTGGCTAAGCGTTTTTAGAGGCTAAGGGATCTTTCCGGTCACCCGGTGATTCCAGCAATTTTCTCTAGGAGACACGACCAATTTTTTTTCACTGGACCTTATTAGAGTTTACGATAGTAATGTCGTAGAAAGAGTCGCGCCTTCATGAACGCGTGGACATGCGACCAAACACGTGGTTAAGCGTTTCTAGGGGCTAGGGGTCTTTCGGGTCCCCTGGTGGCTTTAGCGATTTTCTCTAGGAGACTCGACCAATTTTCTTTTACTGGCCCTTATTAGGGTTTACGATGGTAATGTCGTAGAAAGAGTCGCGCCATGTTGCGTTAGGTAGGAAAATAACAGAGGGAAGGAAGAAGAAAGATTCGTAAGGCGGTGTTCGAGTCTCCCTTCGGATTTCTCTGTCTGTCTGTCTCTCTCTCTATTCGTTGGCGAGACACCCCACCACTGCCCCACTCCTCGACTTTCCCTCCACCAGGTTCCTTCTCCGCGGCGTGACTTCACCATGGACGCGTCACCTCTAGAGAATGTCATCTCTAAT
>JAITYT010002159.1:1092321-1113820 GCA_025433975.1 Liostenogaster flavolineata | reverse complement strand
CCAACATTGGAATTATGACGCGATTCCAGGGAGAGGGAGCGTGGGTAAAAAGTATCAAAAACATACCTTTTGAGTATTGTTTGGCTTAAAATTTTTTTAGATTCATATTTACTACGGAATCCACGGTACGTCTGACTATAGTTTTTGCCTCTACTATAAAAGCATTCGATGAGCTCGATGAAATTGACGGGTCTTAGATAGCGGACCCTAGTCGGTAAAACAATTACCGAAATCGAAGAGAGGATATTTAATCGTTTACTTTCAACACATTCCCATTGGTCACTCTGTACTTTATGGTCTTGTTCTTCGATTTTCTCTCACACGCCTTACTTATCGCCTTTCTTCGTAAGAAGACTATACTGGATCGACACTCGAGCTACACCAGGAGAGAATTGGAGCACCACCACGACGAAACTTGCGCTTGACAGAGGATATGTGCATCTGACTGGTCCTTGAGATACGGTACAATCGAATTGATCCCATTGCCTTTAACTTCGTACCCTTTTCTCGATCTCGATATATCGGCTCGAGTACATACCGTTTATACGGTCAGATTGTTAGGTATCTACCTGAATTTCCTCAATTCGCCTCGGTTCCTCTCTCGCCAATCCTTTCTCTTTCTCTTCCACGACCTCTGTTCTACTATTCCATTCTGCTCGTTCTCCTCTCTATTTCCCGGGTTGATCAGTCTCTCCACAAGATGGACCGAAATGTTAGACGATCTTTCAATCGGCCAACGAACTTGTCGGGCAAATGGCAAGATCGATGCTACCCTAATAGACTGTTTCTTGCCTCGAACCGTGACACGTGTTTCAGGATTCTTAGACAGGAAATTGTCTTAGGATGGAAAAAGTTTGAAAGATCTCACCTCAAATAAAGATCTCAAAGTGTCTGGTATCAATCGACTGTTTCATAACGTTTCCTTTTCACCTTTCTCGTGCATTTTTTACTTGATAATTTCGAAGGATAGCTCCTTCTTGCGTCTTCTACGAGTAACATTTGCATCGAGGAAATTTTATTTTTCAATTATCCTTAAGGTTGCATATTCTATCAATAGCTTCGTTATCGAGTGACGATAAAAAAAAAGGGAGAAGATCGATGACGTATGCGCAAAGAAGGAATACACTCTCCTGCGATGTTCGTTAAGCGTTACTTGCATAACGCAGCAATTCTTTCCTAAATAACTTTATTCTACAGATTCTCTCTGAACAATCATCGTGCGATTAAATTTAATTTAATTTGCGTAAAAATTAAATTCGTTTGAAAAGTTTGACGTATTTCTGACGATTCGGCTCGAAGCTATTATATTATGTATTAGTCTTACACGAGTCTTCAAGGGTCGTTTCGCGTGTAACTGAAAGCGAAAGAAAGGAAACCGCGGTGAAAAAACGTGCTCGACGATGAAAGTAACGCATTATCGACGAGATGGAAGGAGAGTGAAGCGAAAAGTCGAAAGTAAAAGCGCGGAAAGAATGCGAAGGTGAATTCGGACGTTTAACATTTTATTTTACTCTCGGTCCTTCTCTTTTTTTTTTAGTTGCAAAGTTTTTCGTCTATTACGCTCGTCTCGACAATGGAAAGGCGAGCAAAAGTAGGAATGACGTACTCGAAATAATTTCAGACTGAAATCAAGCGCGTTGCGCATGGTACGCGAGTTTCCTGCGGCATCCGAGGGCCGGGAACTGCCACGACGTAATTGAATTAACTTCGAGGACGACGAAAATGTCGGCGACGTGGACCTAGACGCTGGAATTAATTCCGTTTGTCGCGTACCTGCGAGCTTTAATCCAGGGATTAACGCTCGAACGAGCGCGTATCCACGATGCGCGAACGATTTCCGGTATAACGCCGTCCACGATATTTAATCGATGTTCTCGCGCTCGTAATAACCGTGCCAAGACGTTCATCGATTCCTCATCGCGAAGGAATCATACGTGGATACTCGCATTAGATCTACCGGAAATGTCCGTCACATAATGTCATCACGAAATTCAAACTTCGATTGCATTTCTATGTATGTGCTCGATATATACGAGAAGAGATGGCCATACATATGATGGCAACCATAAAAATTATATTATTCGGTAAATATTAATTAATCTGTCGAAAACGTATCGGTTTCTTTTCATTCTAAAACTACAGAACTTTCCGATAGACCTAATAGTTTCTACGTCCCTTATTTTTATCATCGATAAAATTAAATGAAGATTTCGGGTTTTTTTTTCGGTCGAGATCTTGCACGAAAATAGTGATCGAGTCTCTCTCGGTGGACGTACATGCCTTCTACCTCGATGGAGGAGAAGGGATCGGGGAAGATTCTCCGTTCGCCGCGGGAGTCATTCTTCTTCGCGCGACTCGATTCGATTTCTCAAGAAAATGCTCTTCCCCGCCGTGGGAGCAAAAACATCAGGAATCGAAGGCTACAGATCAAGTAAATTGAAAATAGATGCGACGGAAGGGAAGGTACATCTGGTATACGTAGGTGAGAACGACAGGAATCGCGTTCGAGGGAAAATCTTACGAATAGATGAAGGACAAGCGAAAACCGAGATACGCGTTTTTTCCCCTTTTTTCTCGATAGTACATTGCATCGTACACCGTGTTTCGAATAACTTCAAAGTCTACGTTTAAATAATCTTTAATCCTGTGGTGCCAGCCACATTCGAGCGAGGTACCAAAAATGAAGGAATATTCCTACGGAATAGACAGGCCGTAATTAACCCATTTCTTTAAATAGGCTCTCCTAATTAATTAAAGACATAAAATTCTGTGGTGAAATCTTTTCTTCCTCTGTGAAATTTCTCGATGAAATTCATCTCTTGACGAAATTGTTATGATATTTTGGTGAACGCAAAAATACCACCCGCTTCTCTAGTAGCGATATAACTTCATTAAGCAAAGGATTATTTACGATATTAGTCATTAGCTTTTTCAAGCTGTTTCACACTGTATCATAGACGTATCACTTGCCGCACATCGCATACTTTGCCGTATATACGTATCGAGGTTTTTATTTGCCTACCGCTTCTAGGCAGCTGATCCATGTAATTATCCTTAGGCTTTTTTACTTGCGAGTAAAGCCTGATGGTAGTTATTCTCTATCCGAATTACGTAACTTGGATCTGAAGCTTTAACCCGTTGGTTACCAGCCGTCATATATATGTGACACAGCGCTTCCTTCTGAGAGAACGGTGTCACATATCAGTGACAGACGGTTTTTGTTAATTTATGGAGACATTTTGAAACATGTTGTACTTTGAACAGAATTATTAAGTTCTGAAAGAGTAAAATATATGAAGAATGTCCTTGGTCCGCGATAATATTAGATTAATTAGAGTAAGGATGTAAAATGCTATAGCATTTAAATTTTAGAGTTAATTATTATTTAATTAAATTTATATAACCTTAAGTTTTTGTAATTATTTTGCACTTAAAAGTTATAGTCAACTGATTCATTAGGTATATGATTTTAAATCGTTATAAATTGTAGGTGAGAAATGTAAACGATTCCCGTCATTTTTCTTGTGAAATTCATGTTCAGGACGAGGCCCTAAATGGTTTGTTTCTCAGCTGTCATCGAGTTTTTTTTAACTGTACGTAAACGATTTGAAACGAAAGTTCAAAATCGATGGAATATATTCTTTGTAATATTAATTGTGTAATTGATTAAATTTTTGTCTTCATTTTATTAACAAAAAAGTGACTGCGATCGGATCCGTTTGTACTATCAGTAGTACATCCTGCTTGACGGGACAATCGAGAATGTACCACCAGTGATGCAACCCATCATGAAGGTGTCAAACCTAATGTTAATACCATTCATTTAATCGAAGCAAACTGTAGACGAGAATAAAACGAACAATGATCAAAAATCGATGCAATCGCTATCACCGATCGGATTATCGCGTTTCTTCGTACTTAACCCGCGAATCACGATGACTTTGCAGTAGTCGGGTATACACTGGCAAAATTTGTTTCACGGTAACAAGGATTAACGGTGTGTATGCGCGTAACAACGTCGTAATGCAGCGCAGCGTCACAATTCGTGCTTTGGAGGTAACCGCGCGGACAACGGTTTTAGAATACATCGAGACTGGTCTTCTTTTCCACTCGAGTAAGTACATACGCATCGTCATAATTTTATATGCCGTTGTCAAGTCGGTCGTTCGCGATTTATTACGCGATGCGCGAAACTTCGAGTCGAACTTGAGGATTGATATCGCGCGAGGATGTCGTCACTGACAGGAGGATTCGCAAATTACCAAGGGCAACGATTCAAAGGAACAAGAAACAATGAAACGAAGTACTTTTTTCATTCATTGGTCGAATCAGCTCAAAATTTCTGTGTAAATTACAAAAGTTTGACTTTTGTTATACTTACTAAAGGAGGGATTAGCTAAAGTTCCAGTTTATTAGACTTTTTCGAGATGTTGTTTTATGGTACGGGCAGACTGCATCGAGACCGAGGCAAACAACCTTTGACATTAAATTAGTATTAATTCAGAGTAGAATTAAACAAACGTTGATACGCGCAAATACAACATTACTTTTCAATCCCTCTAATATCTTTCGGAACGGAACAAAGGATAGTGTGCAGTCAGCTTTGCTTTCGATGGTTTCCTCAGAATAAAATCTGAAGTCAGTTAATTAACGAACATTATTGCTCAACAGCCAAAACTTAAGTGCAGACGACGAACGTTCATCGTCTTCTTCTCGTTACCGATAAAATTTCTAGTTTATCGACTACGTCCCACAACGCGTTAAATATCGTAACAAACTAAAAAATACTCGAACACGACATTTTATCTCTTTGTATTTGACGTATGGGGAACACGACGAGCTCTGTATTGTTCGGGGTAAACAATACTGCTTCGAATAAATGGTAAACGGTAAATAGGTACACGCGCGACGCATTTTCTACGGAAGGGAGAAAAGGCAATGATCCATCAAAATTACGGTCAAATTAGGATTTTTTTTCTCAAAAAATGCTCGTGAAAATCGCTCACCTACGACTTAATCGATCGATGCGGCAATAATTAAGCCAGGTGTTGGAGCGTCATTTTCATTCGTGACGTGGAATCGAGAACGAAGCGCTTTATCGGCCTTTCGATCAACGGTGTCGTTAAAACGTCACGATACGAGCGATATGCGGGAAAGTCGACGACAAGGAGCACGTGCAAAAGCGACTCGGTAAATTTTCATTAACGACAATTACGGAGGTAGTGCGTTACGTTGCCGTTTATCCCTGTGCCGTTTAACAGGGGAGGTATAGTCGATCTCTCTCATGACCGCGAGTGGACACGCGCAGCTCGAAGTTCCTAGCAATTATCCGGCGTATTCTCCGTATAAATCAGTCAGCTGGACCAAATGAACCCTAAAAACTGTCGGATGACCGCTCCTCGCTTAACCGAGCTCGCGTTATCCACTTTTTGATTCGTGTAATTACAACGAAAATTTATCGTAATTAATTAAAGTCAAGGAATGAGGAGGAAAACGAGCGACGTACGCGTACAAATTTTTTTTCGCACACGATAGATGATGATAGAAACGACGTACGAAATAAATTAAACGAGAAAACGATCGAATCGAGGAAAAGCGTCCTCGATATTTACGATTAAATATCGCATATGTTCATGGTGCATTAATTTGCAGACGAAGCGTTGGATTATGAGTTATGGCGGGTATCTCGTTCGTATTAATACGATGAATTTAACGAGGAAATATTATTCGCGTAGGTGCCGATGGTGTTTGGCTTTCGAAGGAATTCTTCTAACGGATGGAACGCAATAATCATGATGAAGAGGCCTCCTCTTTGTGGAATCGGTTTAAGGGGAATGTCTTGAAAAATAAAATATAAAGATGCTAGCTGGATATTTTTCTTTTGAAATTCCATTAAGGCGACTCTTTTATTATTTCTATTAAGAAAGCTCGAAAGAATTATTATTTTTTTAATACGTGTGGGTCACACCGGTGGGTCATACTCGACTGACCTATCAGACGACAGAATGGATCATACTTGAATATTCGATCAGTCGCTGCGTACCATCAAACATGTAGTTCGTTTAGTAACTAGAAAGAATTGCTATATAGTAGAAAATTTAAATAATAGAAATTTAACATATACTAATTGAAAAATGTAAGATTTATTTTATTTTGCTTCAACTTTATAAACATAACTTATGAAATAAAAAAATAGTAGTGAAAACATAAAAATTCAATTGTTATAAAAATAACATAACTGTTTATTTATTTTGATGGAGTTTTTTAAAGCATTTTAAACAGAGTGTTGGCTAGCCCTTACAACGATTACAATACGTCATTACTTTTTTAGTTTTCGTCATGATATACCGTCTAATTTTTCTTTTATATAAACATTTGTAACATTCTTTACATCTTTCTCTCGTTTTTCTTGCAGACCCTTCGTACGAATGAAGAAAATGTGAACCTTTTTTTAACTGTGTTGATTATTGATCAAAAGGCGATGGATAATTTATTCTCGAAATTTTAAAACATTAATATGTTCATTGCACACAAGTTATACAACTTCCAAAGTAAGCGGATGTATTTTGTTACTGGGCGAACAATTGCATATACAGCATCTGAATAAGCAACAGTACCTCGCCGCTAAATGAAGCGAAGCATGAATTCGAGCCGCCATCTCACAGCGAAAAACATGAATATTTGCGCCGGCGTGAACGTGTTAAATTGTTCGAATCCTTGCATTTTTTCTTTCAAAATTCACGTCGTTGATCAATCGAGGCAAGAGCAAGTGACGATGATAATTTAAACTAAGAAAAGAGAGACATTCATATAAGCAGAATTTTTCATTCGATCGCTAACCATTTTAAAGGAATTCTTTTACTTAATGTTATACCGTTGCGAAGTCACGGACATCGCAATTAAGCGGTAATTTCGTTTCCTTCGTTCCTCGAAGGCGAGGGAGGAGGAAGGACTGTTGCGTCGTGGTTGTCAACGGACTAAAGTCACGTCGCGTATTCAACTCTTCGCGGAATATAAAGTTTCCCGACGCTTTCCTTTTCGCTTTCATTATATCCATCCTGTCAACTAATTTCGTTTTTCCATTCGCCGTTATCGCGCAACGTGTCGAGAGTAACATGACTTTTTGACGCAACATCCGACAATAAAATTGCACGTTTCAAGAATCCTAATTCCTTTCTGTCTTGAAATTCGAACTAAGCATCGAAAAACATACGTTCATCGGCCGTAATACTTTTAAAACCTATGCGAACGACTAATAAATGACTACTTCGAACAAGATTTAACACTACGATGAGAACGATTTCGTCGAATTAGACGCTTTAATCCAAGTATAGACTACAAGTCTTTAACAAAAAAGATCTATTGGACCAGTCGAGAGCGGTTATTTTGCCCAACAATTTTTTTTTATGAAGCCACTTTCCTCCCTTATATTCGAGTCGATACAATTCCTCGATCTTCGCACCCACAATTGTTATCGGCTTCCCTAGCTTCCGCACGAGGATCGAATGAAACGACAGAGGGAGGCTGAGCGAAAGAACTCGACTAAGAAAAGGAGAGAGTGAAAATAGAGAAACCGACGAAGTTTCGAAAGAAAGCCGGTACCACTGGCTGGTTGTTTTCTGCTCCGTAGGAATGCACGCGACGACCAGGACTTTTTCTTCTCGAGGTACGACGAGTAAGGACAATTAGCTAATTTCCAGAGGATGGGCGGGAGGAGATACAACGGTGACGACGAGAAGGAAGAGGAGGACGAAGGAAGCAGGAAGAGCCAGAAATATCGGTCGACTTTAAACTCTTTAATTAACCTAGATCGCGACCTAGATTCGAGGCTGCATTAGCAGTGACTGCTATTCCCATTGGGTCCACGACCGCAACGGAAAAATTCAATTAGGCCACTTCGAAGGACTGCTTCTCAGACGTTCCCTCGTTCCTTTCTCTCTGTCTTATTTCGTTTCTCTCGGAAAGCTCCATCCTCGCCCAACAAATTCCTTACCACACTCCGTGCTATCCTTTCATACGATTTCCTCCTTTTCATCCTGGTCTTTCTCTTTCTCTTCGCGCTAGATTCTACCTCATCCTTTCTCGTATTCTATCTGTTCTTTTAGAATCCAAAGAAACGGTGCGGAAATTCGATTCTTACCGGTTTGTCACCAAGAGATGGGAGGCGTCGCGACGCTCGATTTACGAGGATTACGGACCGTTTATTGCTTCTAGCTAGTTACCTACCCTCTCTTCGCCCCTTTCTCACCTATTTCTCTTCTCGTTTTACTCTCTCTCTCTCTCTCTCTCTCTCTTTCGTTCTGTCCGTCCGAACAAGCGCAGGTTTCGCGACGAGTTTTCTAACGGCTTAGCAGACTCCAAGCCAACGGTATCTGTTCGATACTTTTGTATTTATTGTAATATCACGAGTATCACTTACCGTTTTTTTCAGCCGCGATATCGGAGACATGTTGAGCCCAGCGATGATCGCCATTAGAGAATTGAAGTTACCGATGTTGAAGCACTCCCGCGCCGTCTCTATCCAATACTCGATCACGCGAACGCGCTGCTTCTTCTTCGCGTGCTGAAAGCAGTGGTAAAGGTTACCCTCAGTGGTGCATTTTTTAAATACTTTCATTTACGTTCTTTTTTAAATAATTTGAACGGACTGTCAGATTATGGTGGACACGATTAAAAAATAATAAGAAGCATTACGAGGGTTTATCTGGTCCACAAGGTGAATCCAAGCTTGATCAGTAGTCAGCAATTTAATACCTTACCGACCGGTAGTAGCCCATTTATCGGCTTTACACGGATTAGTATTAAGGCAACCGGAAAGTAACGTCGTATTTGCGCATATTAGAATTTGTTTGATATTAATCGATTGATTGCGTACGTCGAAGTTACTTAAAATATTTGTACAAGTTGATTCAAATATTCGACTTGACTCGATCATACTCAAAATAAAAATGCATTATAAAATTTTTTGTTTTAATTAGAAATTTAAAGAAATGCAATATTGCTTTCCGATCCCTCCAACGTATACACAATAATCATCAATAATCATCGGTTCGCGATGTAAGATCATCCGCAATTTTAAATTCAAGAAATAATTTACATTTTTATAAAAACAAAATATCTTATTATATTATAATTAAAATTTGTATAATTAAAAAAGTACCAAATTTTATACGTAATATATCTTGTGATTATATAAATTATATATAATTTATTGACTTAACGGTCGCTTTTCCTTGGCCTATCAAATATTTTGGAATGTACAATTTGGTCTATGTAGGCAAAACTTTGATAACTTCTGGCCTAGAGTCAAAATAAAACAGGTGTCAACGATATTACCGGGCCGAAATGAACGATAGGAAGTGTATAGTACGTTCAGTCACAAGCGATAGATAGAGTGTTAACCAACAACGCTACTGGTGATTTTTCGATGACGTTTTACTCCGTGAATGCGCATCGATTCGACTGGTATCAAATTATTTAACGAATTCGTAACGATGGGAGACCCAATACAGGGATGAGCCAGGTACGCCCCGTTGCATCATCATCATCGTCATTATCATCGGGGATCGGCGGAATATGCGCGCGGATTAAAGCGGTGGAATGGAATTAAGTCATCGGTAGTGGGGAGAAATACAGTGGAAAATGCAATCGGACCTGGAGCTTCCAACACAGCTCGATATACGAACGATTTTACCTTGCACACTTCGGTTGCCACGAAGTAGCTCAGTCTATTAAACCATTGGACGTACGATTCGAGGTTTCGTGTCTTCTTCATGTCCTTGAAAGATGTCTCCAAGTGCGGCGATTCCTGCGAAATAAAACAGACTTAGGAGATGACCCAGGCTGAAATCACGTCGCGACAAGTTCGTGAATTCTTAACGTTCGCGCGAAGAAAGAGCAAAGCGTCGAGTTTTCGATTAAGAATTGATTAAATTTTGGGAATTTCAAGGGATTTTTTCGGTTAGTAGAATTTCGAGGAACAAGAGACCGACATAAGTCAAATGAAACAATAACAACGAGTCTATCGTTCGGTCGAGATCTTTGGTAAAGAAGTTAAAGTTGAAGGTAGCAACGCAATAGCGCGACGACGACAACTCATTGTTGCGCTTTTTCATAGGTATCGGGAAGGGAGTGGGTTTTGCTGCTATGTCGGTTTACCTTGGCGAAAGCTTGAACAAATTCCTCCGGGCCGATGTAAGAGAGCCTCTCGAGCTCCACGTGGGTCAATTGTTGAGCCAGCACGGTAGCGGAAGGACAGAGCTCGGTGATGTCCACCTAAAAGGTCAAGTAACAGAATCGTTCTATATGAGAAGTGAAAAGCTTTTCTCGCTCGAACGTCAATGGAGGAAAAAAGATGATGCGCACGGTGAGAGAGTGAGAGACTGACTCGTGTGTGTATGTGACAGAGAGATAAAAAAGGACAGAAAGTAAGAAGGAAAAGACAAACCGATGTCGAAAGGACATCGATGAACAAGAAAGAAGTGCCGCGATGCTAGATGGATTCTCTCCCTCTCTCTCTCGTAACGCGGTTGACTCTTATCCTTTTGCAGTTCGCACCTTCGAACTTTTACGAACAAAACCGCATCGAGTTCGCGTTGAGACGTTTCTTATTTACGTCATCGACAGCAATCTTCCAAAGGATTTCGAATCGTTGGACGTCGACGTGACACGATGTCTTGGCGTTCCACGTAAATACGCGAAGGACTTTTTTGCAACTTTCGTAACTGAGAGTATAGCAAGGCTGTGTTACAGCAAGATCGTGAACTGAATTCTTAAGAATCGTTTTCCATTTATTTAAAAAAATTCTTTCTAAAAAATTTACACAACTCCTCCGGAGGAAATTTGATACTATTCTTTACGAAGCAGACAATTACAGTAGAGAGTGCAAAAAGATGTTTTACTTACAGAGTCTTACGTTCTGTAAATTCGTAGGATTATATAGGATTACAGGATACAGATATATAGGATTATAGGATAGGATATACAGGATTATATAGATTAAACAAAGGTTAATTAATCGTTATTAATCAAGATTCAAAAAATGATATCGATAAGTTGCGTTTTGACTATTGAAACGTATCGACCTAATAGTTTAACTTGTTTCATGATCTTACCATATCGGAACCTTAGAATTCTAACTTAGAACAGCTAGACCGACAGCTAATGAAGATAGAAATTTATTTTGCAAAGTCATAGATTCTCACTCGATCTTAAAATACTATGATCGCAACATCTGCGTACAGAAACTCAACTTCGTCTTGTTCATTTTGCCAGCACGACGAGGCGCAGGAAACTCACCGTAAAGGAAGTTAAACAACGGTTTCTAACATAACGCGCCGAAATTGCTTCATATACTTCCGTAATTGCTCGATTTAAACTCAATGGAGCAGATATGGGATGGATTAGGCAAACGCATTAGAGGGTATAGTACAGGAAACTAGGAGTAACCGAAGAAACATTATTAGAACGGTAAAGTCAAGTTGAGCTTCCACGAAGAATAAAATTAGTCGAACAGAAATGTAAGAAAAATTTTTCCACTTAATTTTTTCCTTCACTCTTTTTCTGAGCAAATTCGAACGAACGGTCATTTTATTTTTTCGTTATACAATAGAACAAATTTAATCCCTGGGACCTCGGGATATTTGTTAAAGCGAGCAGATCTCGCGAGATCCAACTACAAACATTTCTCTTGTAGATAATTCCGTGGACGTACGGTACGGTATCAAGCGATTAGTTTTAATTCTCTCGTCGAACTGTGGATTTCTTTTGTGGACAGTCGTGACGTCATCATTCCAGATGTCAGGCAAAAGAAACTTTGTTGCGGATCGATAAGATCACGACATTTATCGGGTGCGCAATTACCGAGTCACCGTGAGTTTCAATTATCGAAATGTCTATGATTTGGCTCCACGATTGGTTCTGAATCGTTAAAGTTTTTAATTAGTATACATCCGCGTACGCGTCCGCCGTAACAATTATCAGATTAAATAATGCAAATTAACGATCGTATTAAAAATTCTTCAATCCAGGTCGTTCGTTATTTAATTCGTTTTTAATAAAATTGTTACGTTACGCAGGAATTTGTCGATACACACGCACGTGCGTAGTCACAAGCCAAAACGAAACGCGTACCTGTCGAAACGAAGCGAAACCTCGGTGTCGCTATAGGGAATTTATCCAAGTGATACTTTATTCGTAGCTGCATTATGCATTGACGACGTGCTCCGTAGTCTCATCCATTATTCGTAGTATTTTTGATGTTTCCTATACTCGTACGTTTATGTCGTGCCGATGTATTATTTACAGGTCTACCGTTGAAACCGAACCGGAATATTTTACGAGAAAAGCATCTTTGAACTCGCGACTCTTCGACACTTGCTCTTCGCCTGCATCGTCTTCCTTTCAACTGGAAAAATTTCGTCGGCTATTCGAATTTCTTTTTCTCTTTTATTTCCACGTATTTTTACATGCCGAAAATTTGATCGAAATCGACTAATCGATTCGTCGATGGCGATTTTTTTTTTCCATTCTTTAGAGCAGTTCACGTGCAATAAAAATCATCTTGGCGATGGAATAAATTCGATGATCGATGATTTATCGATGTACTCATCTTCTTTCTTTCTTGAAGAAAGAACAAATCTATGGATAAACGATGTCTCAGAATTGTGACGATTCTTCAACTTTTCCGACGTCTTCGCCTAGATTTCGTCATTGTTCGTAAAATTCGTCGACGCGCAGCTCGTCCTCGCCATTATTTATCTCGATTTGCTCGATGAAAAGGGCGACAGCCACTATTCGTTCGCGTTCGAGCAACCCTCCGACAATTTCGTATTTATTTCAGTGCTTCTTTCTGCCTTTAGTTTTCTACACCCGCCCGCCTGTCCATCCGTCCGTCCGTCCGTCCGTCCGTCCGTCGGTTGGCCAAACACCCGTCATTTGTGCGCGGACGTCGTTACCGAGTTCGTGAAATATCGTCGCTGTTAACCCATTTTTTCCGGCTATACAGGGGGAGAAGCGACACGTAACAAAGAGGCAACGCGAGCGACGACGAACGGGTGACAAAAAGCCGCCCCAGATTTCCTTGTGAAATAGGCGAATAGGCAGGTGGAGGCGAAGAACGACGACGACAACGACAACGACGAACGATCGACCAAGTCGTTGTTTCTTTTCCACCTACGCATTTCGGCTTTCTTTTCTGTTAGCATCGTTGTAGCAGTCGTTGTTGTTTAAACGATTGTCGAGGCGGATGGACGGATGGGTGGAGGAATGGACAAGGGGGCCATTTCTTTTAATGCGATAAATAGCAATTTATTTTTAGGTCGTAAGGTATCACGACGAATCGTTCTTAACACGTTGAGTGCCACGTCAGTCATCGATGACTGACAGTGTAAAGTATGATATACTTCTAAGCAGCACGCGTGGCCTGACGGGAATTTCCTTATAAATTCGCGTGGCATTCAACGTGTTAATTCGTATGAGCGATGAACATATTCGTCGCGTTGTAAGTCGTAAGTTTTCAACTGATCGTTTTTATCGATAGATGCTTCATGCTCGATTAAGAAGAGGATTTGTTTTAGAGAGAGAAATTAAATGAAAATTATCACTGTTGGATTGCGAGGAAATGAAAAGATTTAATCAAAGGATTTTTAGGCTAACGAGTAGATCGATCACTTTTTATTCTTGATATGACAAACGATGATGCCACGATTCACGTTTTGATTATTACAAACCCACCTTTCAGGAATTCTGCGACGAGAGTATACCTTGTTATTCTACCGTTAATAAGTTAATCGATAATCGATTAAAGGAGAAGGATCTAATAAAAGTTACTACCGTACTGCGAGAAAATGAAAAGATTTAATTAAAAGATTTTTGGTTTAACAAGTATATCGATCACTTTTTATTCTCGCGATGATGAACGACAATTTTTAAGTCGCAATGCGTCCAACGATGAGAATATTCGTTTCGATCAGAGGTATTCGTCTTTATTCTGATCTTTTTTCTTCCTCTTTTCTCCTAGAATTCTTAATCGACCAGTGATGACAGAGTGCGCGTATTTAAACGTGTACCTTCGTCTTAAATCACGACGGCAACGACTCGTTACTCACGACTTTATTGAAATCGAATTTTCATCTTAGTCTGGTTCACTTCTACCTTTACCTCGCACAACGTAAATATACGCGCAAGCACTTATTTGTTGGTTCGAGGAAGGAGCCGGCCGTGGATGGCTGGACGCTCACTCTCCTACCTTAATCGAGTTATCGACGTGGTTGTCGATCGACGCGTTAAGGGCATTGCCAGGTATTGGCGTCGACGAAGTCACGATAAATCGATATCTAAAATCGTTCTGAAATGAATTCCTCGCGTTGGCTTTTACAACGTCGTGAACGCGAAATGCTGCAATTTTTTTACGATTCTTAACACTTTACCGCTTATGGTTGAACGAACTACGCACTTCCTATCGTTCACTCGACATATCAATATTCGTTTAATACTGATCGGTAGATTACGTATGCCGAAGTTGTTAATCAAGATATTTTTATAAGTCAACCCAAATAAAAATTTATTGTAAAATTATTTGTTTTAATTTGACGAAAAAACGCGATATTTTCGGTTCATCTAATAATATTCCATAACCCAAACAATGATTGTGTATAGTAATATTATTGGTATATCGGTCGGTTAAGTATTAAGATCGAAATATCGTTCGTATTCACGACATTTTAATAAATAAGAAAGGCAGACGCTAGGAACAACAAAGAGTGGAATAACCCTTTTCTTGCCGTTTCGTAAGATTTTTCGTTCCATCCTCAAGAGGAAAAGGGAAATGCGTTACCGTCTCATCTGTATTTTCTTTTTCGATTTTTTGCTCGTCTTATTCTATTTGATTTCGCGACGATATTGGCGGTGACGCAACCCTCAAAGGAAGACGAGCTACCGTGAAGTTCGGTTCTTTCCTTCTTTTTCTTCAGTCCTCTCCGTCCGTCTTCTTCTTGCCTCTTTATACTCTCGCAACGGCCGTTTTTCCTCGGTCGACGGTATTCATCTGCGTCTTTCTGTCCAGTGCGGTTTTATCGTTTGGTTAAAGTATCTTCTTTGCTGTTTCGCGTCTCTAAAGATTTCTTACACTTGTATATTACATCGTATGTTCCGAGAACTTCGTCTTTTTTATTCTGGATCGTTCCAGTGCGTAAAACTCGAGCTTTCATAGGGATTTTTGCACGGGATTCGAAAAGATCGAATTTGTATTCCAAGTAAAAATAAAAAAAATATAATATTTCACTCGGTTGTAGACTTTTTTATCCTGTATAATTCCGCGAGGAAGAAAAAAGAAGAACGAATATCCGATTGAAACGATTTTTCCCATCGATCCTTTGCGAATCGATAAACGAACGTGGTAAATCGTTCGAGAGAAGTCGTACTCTGATCTAATTGAATGTACTTCAATATTTTAATATGGCTCGAGGCGGCTGCAGCGACATTCATTCGCGATATACACATCGCGTATCTTCGAAATTAAAATGAAATGCGTACCTAGTGGATAAAAGTGTCTCTACGTCGAAGTCGTTTCAAGTTCGTTCAGGCGAGAGGTATAACGTCTATATATCAACGACTGCTTCTAAAGCGTAGCGAGGAAAGAACGTCGTTGAGAGGCGTCGAGCGAGATCATTGGATGGCGTGATCCGTTTAAGGGCAAATGGAACTGCAAAGCCGTCTACCGTCTTGAATTTTGTCTATTGATCGAATCATCGAGTAAGATCGACGACAATGGAAGGAAGAAAGAATGAAAGGAAGGTGGGTAGGTAGGTAGGTAAGAAGGTTGTCGAATAATACGAAAGTACGGGCTGATGAATTTGGTTCTCATATGCCGTTGTTATTGAGAATTATTTTAAAATCGAGCGTCTGGATTCACCCAATCGATTTTCGATTCGAAGTCGACCCATCGATGCATTCGAAGCAACGAGACATGGTATAATCTGCTCTTTCCAAAAAAAATGTCTTTTTGGGTTCGTTTTTAACGCACAAGGAGGCCCGATCTCATCTCATAATTTAGCTCACTGTTCTACCACAATCGACGCTCTCTTTTTTGTTGATTCTTTGTTTTACCTCTTCTCCACCTCTTCTCCATTTCCACCTCTATTTCCATCACCATCGAGGAAAAAAATCGTTCATCGCGAGATTCGCTCATCTTGTAATACTTTTACACACGCACACTTTTACGTACGGCAAACACTAATGAATTTAAGAAATCCACTTGACTTTGTCGAGAATCAGATCGCAGTGAAGTTGACACAGGTCGACTTGATACGAGTTCTACGCTTTTCAATTCGAACGAAGCGATCTGTACGGATCGTAAGAGTTTCCTTTGTACCTTTGCAGGTCGCAACATCAGTGCGACCATTTGGGGATTGATCAAAGATGCATAGAGCTTCGATGCCGACTAACAGCAAATCTCGAAACCTTGAACGGAATATAGCCGTTTCCGATGGACAAACGATACAAACGGACGTAAGTACTGAGAGATCGACGAGAATAACGTGGACTTTGTCTTCTTAAAGAAGAGACATACGGGACACGTTCGACAAAGGACGGAACTTTTAACGTATCGCGAGGTTCACGATTACTCGTCGATATGTATTTTGTCGATTTCAAAGTATTCTTTGTGGTAGCTTGTATCCTCCAGGGTATTTCTCAACTTTACAAGTGCCTCTCATATTTTATGAACGATCAAAAGCGTCTCCAGCGATTTCTGTCTTTCATCTCTACATTTTCTATATTCCATTAATAATCTAATTCCATCATTTTCTACTTATTCATTTATGTTATGTTATTCGAAAACGTGTGTTACCAATTGTGAAGTGGTTGTTAGATAAAATGTAACTTCACAATAATAGTAATAACAATCATGATACTAATGATAATATTATTAATAATGAAATTCGGATCGAAAAGTAACGTCCTACTTTTTCGTCAAATTAAAACAAATAATTTTATAATATATTTTCGTTTTGAGCCAATGATTATGTCAATTATGTCAACTCAATATTTGAGTCATCTTGTAAAAATAATTTGCATAATGTAATCGACGTGCGTATCAGACCGCATAGTATCAAACAAACGTTGATGTGCGTAAATACGAAGTTACTTTTAAAGCTAGTAAAGCAGAAGAACACGAGTTCATTAGTTATGGTATCGTAGCGCTTTTTTAAATTTTCATATTACTGTTACATTCGGCAGATCTGGTTGTAAATAAAATATATCGTTTAACACAAATAATAAATCATTAAATCGCAAAAACATTTTGAGAGGAACTCTCCCTCGTGCGTATTACAAAAACATCGTAACGAGTATTTCCGTCTTGTATTGTTTCGTTGGGATTGAAACTGGCCCGGGATCATTAACGCGACTTAATCGGCGCACGAGCGCGTTTCATGCGCGAATTTCTAAATTGTAGGAGTTTTAAGCGCGACGCTAATCCTCCAACGGCGGCCAAAGAAGTGTATTGCTATCTTACACGACCCGCAATTTCGAACTACGGTGTTAGTACGGTCTAGTACGTGAGAAATTGGTCTCGATACGAAACCGCGAACGTTTCTTGCGTTTCTAACGAACGAACGAACGAACGAATGGCGGTGGGCGAATTTCACAGGAAACTGAACAAAATCTACGCGTGGGGTGAAATAAGGAAAAACTCGACGTTGGACGAAATTGTTTTCATTTGGAAATACCCACTTCGCGTGATAATAACGTCTGAGTTTAGGAATATTCGCACTGATGGTTTAGGCGACTTAAATATGATTTTTTTTTGTAATGATGAATGTCTTTTTAATTCTTTTTTATTGATCTTCTTTATACATGCATCGATCCCAGGTTTGAGCTTTTCATATGTCTCTTATTTATGTATTTTAGAAATTGGTATTTATTCATTCATTCACTAAAAATTCGTAATTCGTAAAAAATTGGACGATGGAATGATTTTAGGAAACACGAATTAATAGAAGACTGAGAGAGAAAGAGAGAGAATAGAGGAATTAAATCGAAGACAAAAGAAAACGAGAGAAGATGCACGACGATTGAGAGGATTTAACAAGAGTTGTTCTTCGTTCGATTACATTCCTTTCCTCTTTGTTCGCGCCGAATTCGTTCAGTGTGTATTCCAATAAATTATTTCTTTTGTAGCAAAATCCTTTACAGAAGAAACGGATCGTTTTGATCTAGAAAAAGGAGGAAACACGAGATTTCCAGGTGATTTTATGTGAATTCAACAACAACAGACACTCGAATCGAACGATACGTCTATTTCTTTTAGTTCTCGATAAAAAGCATTCGATAGAAGAAGCGACGAACTTGTCGATCTCACGATGAGGTGAATTCCGCTTTGAATTTCTGATTTTCCTCTGTTTCTCGTCGCGGAGGGGAAAATCATTCCTTTTTCGAACGCGCGCAGCGCCGCAGGCAGAACAATGAACCACTTGGACGATAAAGAACGAGAGAGAGAGCTCGAGGAGAAAGTGAAATATCTAATTGAAGGTGCCCGCGTGCTTGGAGTGCCTTCCGAGTTTCGCATACTTTCGAGACGACACGTTCGGAGTTGTATAAGCTTCACGCCTTTACTCAAATTAATTGCGAATACGTCGTGAATGGAGGAAATTTCCACCTTTGCTTTCTGGTCGTTTCATCGTGAATCTAATTTTTATGAGAAGATCGTAGATCGAAAAACCTGCGATTTTAATTGATTTGATCATTGAAACACGGCTCGCATCGTCGTTCATATCTCTGCTGAAAATCTTTCCGTTTAACACTGGCATTGGGAATTCTCCTCGATTTTAATATTTTCATGAATCGTAAGTCGAAAGTATTAGGAGGACCAGGAAGTAACGTCGTATTTTGTCGTTCAATTAAAACCAAATAATATTATAGTATATTTTTATTTTGAGTCAATAATCATTTCTTATCTAGTGGGCAAGTTTTCAATTTCAATTCAAAACTGAGCAGTTTTCAACAAATATCGATACGCACAAATACGACGTTACTTTCTAGTGTTCTAAATAAATATATCTTACGTATAATTGGTTTTTGTTTTTATCGCGTATTTCACTTCCAATTTGTAGTTTATATTATCGTTTTACACGCACGCAAATGTGCCAACTCACGAGTTTATGCCAACAGTCTCGTCGAGTTTTGCCACGAGACACAATCCGCCTCGAGGTTCGTTTCGTGATACTTGCTTATTTTCGACGCTCGAATTTACATACGCGCGTATGTGGGAAACAAAGGAGAAAAACAAAAGACGCGTAACAGATAGGCCCGATTAGTCGCAGAACTGACAGTAGACAAGCAGTCGTGCAGTTTTTGGAAGGCGGTGGATTAGTAAAACGAAAGTCTAGGATCCGAATCTCGTTAGGCACGGCTCAATTTTTTTCAGTGACAAAAGAAATAATTTCTCTCACGTTCGCGTACTACGCGATTTCGTCTTATTCTCGTTCATTTCGTTTACGAGATCTTTAATGATTTTTACAATTTCGTAATTTTGTGAATTTATTGGGCTGTAACTCGATTTAAGTAAGTAATTTCGAGTTTCACAGCTTGTACAAAAAATTGAGATTTATTTCACGTTATAGAAAATCGAATTTATTACCCCTTGTCAATTCAATAAAATCGTTTGTTTCAGTGACAACAAATCGTAGTGATAACGCACACCTTCGAGGAACAGAATTAATGATTAGCAGTATTTCGAAGCGAGAAGAAATACCGTTGCAAATATGGAAAGTATCGATACATTATATCTCTATCGGATATTCGTATTACATCTCAACGTCGATTTTGTGATTTTAGATCCGACAATTTTACTTTCCAGCTAATTTTCATTTGTACGGAAAGATTGGATCGATCGAGAGAAGTGAAAGAAAAAGATTCCCCGATGGTCGTTGCGATCCGTGTCGTTTCGTTCCTCCCGTCTCTTTTAGCGAAACGGCCATGAAGATTCTAAGATAGAGCGGTGAAGCAACGGTTCACTCACCTCCGTGATAATACGGGCAGTCGATAAAAGCTTTCCCAGAGCGGCGATAATCGTACGCGATAACAGAAAATGCCGGCAGTCAAGGTGTTTTTAACGTTATCGAAACGCTATCGAAGCGTTTAATAACGATCTCTCGACACGATGAAACGGTAATCGTTTCGCCGACGGACGCTCGCGTATCGCGGAATGGCATTCAAAGAAGTTCCTTTCGACCAAGCGAGGAATCGCGGGAAAACACTTAATGCTCTTTACAAAAGTCTGCGGAAGGATCGATCGAATTTCTCAGGGAATATTATTTTCTAATTCATCTCAAGCATCAAGGACGCTTTATAGAGATATTTAAACTGAAACACGAAAACTATCTTTTTACCCATTGGTACGTCATTTCTCGAGTAATCCTCTTACCCTGAGAAATAATTTATTTTATCGAAATATTGTTTTTGATTTAATTTAATTTTGCTTTGATTTTATAAGGGATTTTTCTGTCTTTGATTAATGTGGAAAATTAATTGCCATCTCTTCAAGCTTTACATATAATCGTATACCATTCTTTACAAATGACTACTGTTTTAAGAAAAATATTATCCATCGTAAACGTTAAATTAAGAAGTACACTGGCCCCGTTTTCACAGAAAAATTATGAAGTTTCCCTAAATCGATACAAAAAAAAATCTTTTTTATTTCTCTAATATGAGAGAAGAATTAATGTGAGAAAAATTCATCGTTATCACCCGTAGCACGAGATATCTTTAAGATACTTGTTATAATCAAATGGCGATGAGTGTGCTCAGCTTAAGAAGGTAACACAAATTTATCAGGCGAATACCGAAAAAGATACCATCGAGTACCGTTTTTTTAAACGTTTCATTTCGACGAACGAAATTATTTAAACGATCTTCGTCTGCTCGTTGCTTTAACCAGAGAAAAATGGAGGAAACGCGGTCTAGTTGGTAACGAATCGAAATTCTATAGGCGCGACGATTTCTCCTCGTGGAGGAGGAAACACGCGAAAATCTAGCTCTCTTAACCGGAAGAGAGGAGGAGACGTAGTCGGAGCTGCGACGAGGGAAACGTTACATCGCGCGTAGCGTTTTACTTTTAATTCAATTGAAAAAGGTGGAACGAAGGTGAACCCTCGGCCCGTTTAATCCCCGCAAAAACCAGCTTGAATACTTTAATGAATTTTTCCCCCGTTTCTACGTGCGCGTGTTCGCGCCCACGTAAATTCAGGGCGCAAATAGTCGTCGGGACGCTTCTCTCCCCGCTGTGTCAACGGGGCTTGTTCGCGGACAGCTGCACGGGGAGGCGTCTCTCGCCTTTGCTGCGGCTTTTCGCTCAGACGCGCGCTTTATACGACGAAATCGCCTGTTCAGAGATGGCGCCGGGGTTCGAACGGAAGGGAGCAAAGCGAGGAGAACAAAAATTAAACGAAAGGAAAAGTAGATGCAAGGAAAAAAGGGAGCAAGGCAGGAAGGCAGA
>JAITYT010002159.1:1081416-1092176 GCA_025433975.1 Liostenogaster flavolineata | reverse complement strand
AAAAAAAAAAAAAAAAAAAAGAAGAAACGGAATTAAAAGACCCAAGACAGAGAGGAAGAGAAAAGAGTCGCGAGTTTGGGAGGGCCTAGAGTCGTTCTAGCAAAGCTTCGGCTTATTAAACTGCAAGTTCCTCGTAGCTTCGAAACTCGTTCCGATACGTGATGCCGTTACGAAACTTTCACGAGGAAAAAGTACGGACTCGTGAGCGCGATTATAAGTATGCGATTTTCCGGTTTTCCTTCGTCTCTCTGTCGTATCGAAATGCGATTCGATTTAGCGGCCATTCTCGAAATGATCGGATGGTCGATGGCGACGATTTCGCGAAGGAGTTTGATAGGAAAAGGAAGAAAAAGGGGAACGACGTTATTCCAAACGATTCTCGCTAGTCTTTCGCGTACCTTCGTATTTGTTGAAGTTAGAAGGAAAACGTTCGCGCCGTAACATCGATTTCTTCCTTTTTGCTACCCGCGTCGTATACGTTTTCCGCTATACTCGAGTGCTTTGTTTAACTTTATCTTCCGTTTTTCGTTCTTTTCTTTACGTTCAATTCGTGTCGTGCCATGTCGTCGAAAAATACATTTTGCACTGTCTAATTTCGATACGTGACGCACTTAGAATCGATAGACCTGCGTTAAAATCGCATGGAACGCGAGTTTCGAGCTCGAACATTCAACTACACGATCGAGACGATGGACAAGGATGGAATAGTTTCGTCTTTGTCGGTTGCGACTTAGAGCGTTATCAATTTCGTATCATCTTGAAATACCATAATCGAGAAGATTCGTTTAAAAATTTAACGCATTTCTCATCGTTTTTCTGGAAAAACCGCTCTCGAATAATCCATTTTGATTGTTCGAGTTTCAGCTGACTTCTCGTTCAAACCACGAGTTGCCTATAAAAAAGTTTCGACTCTTCGTAGGAGCTTCGACCAGCGAAGAGAAAAGTTTTAAGGTTTTCTACTCTTAAGTGCGTTAAACGTATTTGTTCTTAATTTAATCTCTTTTTCGATAGTGTGGGAGGTAACGCGTTTTACGGCGATGACAATGCCGTAGTCGCGACAAGTTCCGACCCTTTGCTCTTTTAGCATCGTACTCGAATACGGGCAAGATTCGATGTTCGCTTCGAGAGAGTGTCCGTAAAGTGCGCTCGAAGTGCCTCTTACGTTTTACACTTCATTCTGAAAGAGGCAAATAACGACTGATTTAAATTTCATAGTCCGGAGGACGCTCTTCAGATACGCTTTGAAATACGTCTTGAAAACGACGAGCGAGCGATGATGATTTGAACTTCTTCCAAAAAATTACAATTATTTGCACAAAACATGATAAATAGTTAGTAGAATAGGTACAATTAATAAGTAGTAATATCCCTGCCTCGCGGTGTTCGTAATTTTATGCTGTCTTATCAGAAGGAATACTTCATTACGTTAGTATTATTATTCGATTGTTCGAGATATAAGTACGCCATATAGTTGCACCAGGATATTTCGTATTTTACATATGAAGTACGTAGCAAACCCGATGGGACATACAAAAGTTTGCAACACAAATGCTTCATACGGAGTATAGCGAATCCTATTACGAGATCGGTATCGTTACGAACAACGGCGGAACGACGTTTTCGTGCCGCGTCCTTCCGCAGATCTAAAATGCACATCGAAGCTCAACGAGGAAGTTCTGCGATGCGTCACGTTTTCGACGTAAAAATGCTATGCGACTTCGAAGACGCATATTTCGTCGTTCGATATAGCAACGTAGATGGGACAATTAGTGACTTCGTCCTGTCAGCAACTGCGAGAAAGGGTGGCAAATTTGAAACCATCAAAATTATCGTCATGAAAATTTTATGGCATAATAATAAGATGACCAATCGTCCTCCTTTTCATCGGAAAAAAGTTGGTCACCATAGATATTTGTTTATTTAATTCGTTTATGTCCTGCTTTTCATCGAGAAAAAGTAGTTCACCTTAATAATAATCGTGTGATGTAACCATGAGTGTACATAATGTATCCGTCTACAAGAACCAGCAAAATTATCGTTTTGGAAATTTCATGGTACCAATAATCGTGTGGTGCGATAGTTCGTATAAAAAATCAATCGTCTGGTCTCTATGAATGCATTAATGTTCCATGCGGAAACTTTTAGAGGCGATTGGAATGGCCTACGAATGTCGATCGAGTAGTTCGAGATCAAAGAGGGTTTGATCGTGTATGGTTACCTGAAGGCGTTATTAAACTTTCGATCGTGAGCGGTTTAGGAACGAACGATGTATGCGCAGCGTGAAGGCAGCAATGTTAGAAACGATGCAGTAAGCGAGGCACGCATAAAGGCTCTGTTTGAATCTAGAAAGCGGTGAGGTTTCGACATTTAGACACGTTGTTCGCAGTCAAAGGGTTATATCGAGAAGCATACGATCTCCATTAAATATAATACGTGCACGACGATTTAGTCAATTAACGGTTTACTTGAATCGTGCTTCGTGGTGTTTACGACGATGTCGTTCTTGGAATTCTTTTTGTGTTTTTTATGTTCAATTTTTTAATTTAGCTTTTCCGTTCTTACCTCGGTCCACGAAGCTTCCATTTACCGAGTGTAATTCAGACCGGTAGGTGACCCAAGCGGCGGACGTTTTACGACAGTGTTAATTTACGTTTTCGAGAAAGTTTTAATCGTCCGACTAAATTAATTTTGAGTGTCTCCTAAAGTTGCAGCTCGCGTGCGAGTGCCATATGTCGGCTCGGAGAGGAATTCGCAAGACAAGTGGCAGTCACTTACCAGAAGCAAGCTATACCGATCGAGTCGAGATAAGATATCTATACGAAAGGACAAAATTAAATTCGCCCACTAGCGGAAGTGGATTTAAATATTTCGTCCTTAGAAGGTTAGACAAGACCTTCGTCGTGCGTGCGACTCGGCGAGAAATCTCGTAAATTATACAATGTGCACTGATTGGAGTCGTAGAAAGGCGAAAGTATCGATCATCCAATCGTGTTACCATTTTTAAACAAAAGCATGCCTACCTACTTGTTTGTTTATTTTTGTTACTTGAACAATGTTAATTTTAAACATTTTATGTATTTATTAGATCACGATTAATATCCGAAATTAACTAACAGGATCATCAGGATTTTTTACGTTTCATTATTCTTATCTGTCATTATTTTATCATCGTCCTCTTGCTTCTTTTCTTTCAATCACTCTGTCATTATTTGATATCACGTTACTCTTACTCGTTAAAAAGTTGTCGATTTAATAGAATTTTAAGTTTGAGCTTCCTTCCTAATTCGTTGAACCTTTAATGGTCTATTTCATTATCCGTAATGGTTCGTTCTCGGAGGAGAATCCAACTGCAGTCCATTTATCCTGTTCTTCTTCTCTCCGTCGTCGTCCCACGAAACACCAAAGTGAACACCTCGAAAGTTACATGCAACGCGACACGGTCGCGTCGTACGTCGCGTATCGCTAAATTTCTGCGGGGTACAACTTCCATGGTAGCTTCGATGGTTCGAAGTTTCGCGCCGTTTCGCACGGTTCGGAATCGAAGCAGCGGCTGCAGCGACGACGGCAAGTACCTTCGTACGTTGGAAAATAGATAGGCGGTAAGGGGTACAGGGCTACGGAGTAACCACGAGCTCGTTGTGCACGTCGCTTACGCGTTTCACTCGAATACCTTCGTGGTTATCTCCTCGAGTTTTGCGCTCAACGTTTTCACGTTATTACGGCTTAAAAAATATTCTTCCTCGTAATTTTATTTCTCAGACGTTTTCCTCCTCGCGCGATCGTACCACGGCCAATCTCATCTTTCCGAGGCGATTTGTCGATCGGAGATATTTTTAAAATTGTAACTTGAAGCCTCGACGTATTGAAGATGTAAATCCAAAGGATAAAGAGCGATGAGGTCAAAATCGGTTAGTTAACACATTGGCTGATAAGTTTCCGGTCTGACAGGCAGATAACGCCACAAATACAAAATTAATATTTTTTTTAGGAAGTACTAACTTTTTCAAAAGATAGTTGTAAAAATTTCATGACGATCTGACGTTTGGTTCAAAAGTTACAGTGATAGCAATGGAAAAAAAAGAATTTCGTGTGTTGATAAAATATTGCTTTTTGATGGGAAAAAATACCGTTGAAACGAAAGCTTGGCTTGATAAGTATTACTCGGACTCTGTACCAGGAAAATCGACCATTATTGACTGGTTTACTGAATTTTATGCGGCACACTCTAGTCGCTCAAAGGAGGTGGTTACATCAGTAAACATCGAAAAAGTCCACAAAATTGTTTTGGCAAATCGTAAAGTGAAGATGAAAGAGATAGCTGACACTCTAAAGATATGAAAGGAACGTGCAAGCTTTACTTTGCATTACCGGGCAGTATTTTTAGACTGAGAACTTATCAGCCGATGTGATATATGAGTTTCGATGAGATTATACTTTATAATATAAAGAATTGGTGAGAAGAAATCATGCTTTAACACTTTTTATATAATAGTAACAACGCTGAAAGATTGATCAATAATATTGGATTGTTCGGAAAGATCTG
This sequence comes from Liostenogaster flavolineata, assembly GCA_025433975.1. Lineage (NCBI taxonomy): Eukaryota > Metazoa > Arthropoda > Insecta > Hymenoptera > Vespidae > Liostenogaster > Liostenogaster flavolineata. The sequence continues at coordinate 1,087,633 of JAITYT010002159.1, read as the reverse complement.
TCGATTTTTGAGGCAAAAAGCCGCATCGATCGCTTATAAACGGTCGAATTTGACACGTTGAGTATCTTTGCTAATTCACGAGTAGTAAAGTAGTTGTTTCGGTCGTCATAGGAAACCGGCAGAGACTTTCCGAACAACCTAAAATAATTTTGTACAGAGAAAAGTCGAGACGAGACTGGAGATATTTTTTATATCATATTTCGAATCTCCGACATTTTGAACATCGAAAATTCCACACGCGATCGTATTGTCATCCGCTTGTCGTTCTTAACCCTGTGCTTTTCGAGTCCAATGGAGTGCAATTTTGCGCTTTAACGCAAGCTGCTTTAAGCTACGCGTCCAAGCGTAAGCGACGCGCGTGCTGAGCGTCAGCATATTTAACTAACTAATGCAGTTGCAAATTAGCTATTAGCAGGTGTTACGCGTGGTGGCAGATAGGTGCACGGTAATCAAATTAACGGAATAGTTACTGTGTCTCTCGTGACATAGGAAACTACTGCGTAACCCTGTTACACTAACTGCGCGAAGTGCAAGCGCGAATCCATGCGCGAGATAAGCCCGTGTAGGTATAAAGAGCCGACCCCCCGGATAGCTACAAGAGAGAACGACCGGACATGCCTCGTTCGTTGCCACGTAACGACGTATAGGGGTTTAGTCGTTGGAGGCAAGGTAACTAGAATCGATTGTCCGTGTTATTATGGAACTCTTTAAGAGTAGTTTCACAGTTGGTGGATGTTCAGAGATTTAATCGAGTGGCAATCAGTTTCGTTATTTCTTCTTCGTGGATAGTGAAATTTAATCAGGTAGGCAGGTTAATAAAACGACGTAGTCCCTAGTGAATTCTAGTTTTTTTTTATTCTTCTGTTTTAATGGTCTATTTAGCATTAGCTAGAATTTTGAATGTATTAGCGCGGATTGTGTTATTATGGATCGAGCAGTTTCACGGTTGATCGACGTTCAGAGATTTATTCGAGTGGTAATTAATTTCGTGATTTGTTCTTCGTGGATAATGAAATATAACCTGGTAAGATAATAAAACGACAGAGTCTTTATCGAATCCTCGTTTTCCTATTTTTTTGTTCGAGCAGTGGTTTGTTTAGCATTAGCTGTAACTTTAAATGCAAATAATTCGTGCAGTCAATCGAGAGTTTTAAGGACTCCACGATTTACTATTTCATTCGTCGTTTGAAAGTATTGAGCCCTTAATTTGTCAAGCTCTTAAGGTGCTTTTAAAATATAGAAAACAATTGGTTTAATTTTGACTTAAAAAGGCTCAATACTTTTTCGACTAGTAATTATTTTTACTCTAATTTGATACACGAAATACGTTTCATTTTTAATCCATTTGTATCTTTTTTATAGACTCATCCAATTCTATTCGACAGTCGTTCCTCTATTACGAATAAAAATTCGTGCACGCTCGGATCGTAGCCGACAATTTATACAGTCGATCGAGAGTTTGGAAATGACCACAGTTGTAGCCACGAAGCACACGAGCGAGACTCTGTACGGCCAAATCAAAGTTTTTTTTTGTATAACGTTCTATCGAGATTCACTTGCCAATGTACTCTACAATTATCGATAATCGTCGATATCGGATCGTGTTTTATTCAACGTGCATCTCGATGAACATAAGTCGACACCGACCCGATCGTTAGAGCTTTTCATTTATACTCGAGGAGCTTCCACTGTTAATGTACGATATTCATTTCGTACGGAATTCTCGCGGATGAGGATACGAAAGAAACCATTATCGGCTCGATATTTGATAAGTTATTCGAAGAAAAGGAGAAGAAACAGAAGAAAGAACCTCTTGACTCCCAGGCGGAATGACACTTCATTCGCTTCGCTTAACGAAGCATCGCTGACTCGATTTTATCCTCTTCGTCATTCGTTCGCGTTTCTTTGGACAGAGTTCTCAACGAATCCACGCAATTTTCATAAATCATTCATTCGTATTTAAAAATGCTTAAGATCCGCTCGGCCGAGCAATTCCGCAGCGACATCGCGTCACGAAATTCGTCCTTTCGTTTCTCCTCTTCTTTATCTTTTTCTTCTTCTATTTTTTGCTTCATTCACTTTTTTAAATTCTTCGATACGATGAAATACTCGTTTTTAGGTTTTCCAATAATCGAATCGTCGAAATGATAGCCAATAGCGACTACATTTCGATCAGAAGCGAGGATTATGCAGACGTGTAAATAACATGAAAGACTGGTCTTACGCAGGATGCAAAATCCGTCGAATTATGGTGGAATGCCATCGATCCTTGCAATACATAACTCGAGGATTGCTGATATTAATAGTAAATCATGGATTTAAGATATTTTATGCTTTAAATATTTTTGTGAATATTTTATGTCCTGGTAAGACATACGTATATGAAACAAAAAAACTGACATGTCCTCGTGAATTGATCCTCGCGATTCTAATTTATTTTATAACTTGTTTAAGATTCAGCCAAATTGTAATTGCTAAAAAATAATAATTCGCTTCTTTTCACATTTTCTTTTTGGAAAAATTCGTGTTTCAAAAGCGTTTTATTGGATCGTCGAAGCGAATTTTGTGAATATTCCTCCGCGAGTTGGTCTATTAGTTTGATCCATGTTCCCGAGCGAAAAGTAAATCAACCACATTGCTAGCTTCATATACGATAGAAGCTTAGCATCGGCGAGAATCTGTGTAGCAATATTCGGGGAGTTGGTTGGCCTGAAATATTTTGATGCAACGAAAGTTTGGCAAATTTGCGACTTTTACGCCGTCCATACAAAGATAAAAAGTCGATAGCAAACCTGCATGTTGAGAATTACTGGAACCATTTTGACGACAGGATTTTACATTGTATTAGGTCGTGTAATACGAAATGTCGGTTTATTCAAAGAAAAAGAAAAATTAATTTTTAAATTCGAACGAACATAGATATACATCTAACCAATTCGGTAATCATTCGTTTTAATATTTTTCTGTCCATTATCCGAAAGTTTTCGTCGTTCCCGAGATACTTTAACCGAATACTCGCATCAAAATTAATCTCTCTTAGTTAGAAGCACGTTTTTGGTTTGGACGGCTGAGAAACAGAAGACGATCAACGAGTAAATCAACAAGCAGCAACAATCGAACATATTTCTCAAAAATGTTTATAAATCGCGCACGTTTCGTCTTTCGAACTTAAAATCACGTTACGACACGATGAACGATCGTTTCTTGCTTAACATCGACAAAAATTTGAATAGCAACGTGCGAATCACGATGCATTGCGTAGCTTACCTCGGAGGAGAAACTACCGCGGTGATGCGATGAGCCTGGAAGAGGGAGAATCGACGAAATTCCAAAATTCGGGAGATACATTCGTAAGGAGATATCATAACGAAGTAAAATAACCCGACTATCGTCGTTATCATCGTATACTCAAGGATTAACGAGCGCGTCCTTGTTCCTTGTGGATGCCGGATAACGAAGGCATCCCTCTCCTTGCCTCCTTTGCTTTCCTTGCTCTCCGTGCTTCTCCTTTCCTATCCATTTGCCATCTCGTCGAGCATCTTCGCCGCATTGTCGAGATAAATCTCGATGCAGATGCGCAACGTGGCAAACGAGAAAGGAACCAACAAATCTCTGTAATTTCCTTCGTCCTCGTCGTAGTCGTCGTCCTCGTCATTATCGTGATCGTCGCGAGGCATGGCTCTAACCAAAGTTCACGCTGGAAGATGCCTAACGTAAGACACCCGCTCGTTCGTTCGTCTCGAATTTTTTCGACAATAAATTCACCAAGAAGGACGAAATGCCATTTTAAATTAGTGCATGTCCCATCCAAGAGACATATTGAGAGCTGCTTTTTACCTTCGCTTTTATTGAATTTCATTCGTCGTGCGTTTCCGTTATCTGCGTTGCAAATGCTTTCTCGTAAAATTTAAAGCAGGGGTAGTCAATCTTTTTATACTTACCGCCTACTTTTCTATGTCTGCTGGTAATAAAATATGTAACAGTAACCAAGCACCGTTCTGATATGGACTGGTCAATAATGTGTCGATTAGTATGTAATTCTAGCGTGTATGTTTGCCTCACTACTACCCACCATAAAAGCTGAAAAGCTTACTAGTCGGTGGTACGGATCAGGTTGACTACCCCTGATTTAAACCGAGTCGTCGACACTTGGTTTTTCGAAGGTTTCCGTAAGCGATTACAATAAGGATATAAACCGTATCAACGTGGCTCTCTGGTCTTCCTGCTTTCAGGCTAGTTTCGACAGCTAGTAAATGATTTACCAAACATTTTTTCTGAACAATTTTTTCTTCGTTAATCTAGCAAAAAAGCGAAGGTTTCGTATGCGATTACGTTAAAGCAACGAATCATATCAACGTGGCACTTTGGTTTTCCTGGTTTTAAATTAGTTTCGATTTTCAAGCTAATAGGAAGATTGATTTTCTTTGGGATAATTCGAACAGAAATTGTCAAACGTGGAAATTCAAATTTCAATTGACGAGAAAATTATTCGTTCCTCGGTGCTTGAATATCAAGTATCGTACGTAATTACAGTCGTTAAAAATTACAATTAGCGATTACCATTTGATCTTTTTGTCGAAGTTTCGTTACATTGTACTCAATTAGTCATCCCTTCGATTAATTGCACTAGAGTAATTATCCATCATTAATTTTATATTCGACGCGTCTGTCTCGGCACTCAAACTTCACATCAAAAGCGATAACGAGAGCATTGGTATAAAAGTTCGTCGCGGCACGATCATAATTACTCTTCGCAAAGTATCATGAACATCGATTTAGTCAATTTTCTATGCCATAAAAAATAATTCTTACAAAACTAGGATCAGCCTTGTAGTCAAGTTACGATTACGATTTACGATTTATCGATGGTTGAAGGAATTTGACGAATGCAGAGTTGTTTTGTAAAGACATTTTAGGTATGCTTACGTATCTTTTAGATATCTAATCTAAAAGATGTAATGATTCAATGATTTATGATTTAATAATTTAATATCAGGTCTACCGGAAAGTTCCGTCACATAATTCGACCATTGCATTTCTGTGTATGTGCTCGATATATACGAGAAGAGATGGTCAGTAACCATAAAAATTACATTATTCGGTAAATATTAATTAATATATCGAAAACGTATTGATTTCTTTTTATTGAAAAACGACAGAACTTTCCGGTAGACCTAATAAATTAATTCAGTCCTTCGCGATTTTCATTTGAGCGTTTCATAGCGTGGAAATAAGGTCTTGTTGAGAGAGAGAGAGAGAGAGGGGGGGAGAGAAAGGAGTCGAGTAGGTGAAGATCGCGCGTACCTGCGTGAGCTGTTCGGTAGCTGTCTCGCTCGCCAACCTAGCTAGGCCTTCCTCGTATCTCTCGAGCGCCGTAAGCCTCAGGAGCAGGTCTTGCAATAAGGCAGAGACTTCCTGTCGCGCAGCCGCGTCGACTGCAACAACTTTCTGCGTGATGGTTCTGACGTGGCCCATCACCCTCTCGTCCCGGAAGTCGTACGGGAACGTCTCCGTCCATTCCGCCAAGAGATGCACCAGTCGCGACAGGAAAAGATGCAGTCGTTCCTGAAACACGCGTCACCGTTCTGTTTCGCCTAGCATTTCTCGCGGGATCCTTCGCTTTTGCGAATATTTCGGTGCTCTTTGAGTAAGCGTCTTGATAGAGACACTAGAACTCCAGAGAGGACAGATGTACTTCCGCGTTACGCGAATGGAATTTGACTTGTGCATTCGTATCTTGACAATTCCGAAACCGAATGATTCGATAAATCATGAAACTGTCAAAGAGATAATAAAACTCTCATGGAAGTCGTCTTGGCAAAGACACCAAGACTCTAGAGAGAATCAAGGCACTTACGCGTTACGTGAATGAAATTCGATTTGCGCGTTCGTTTCTTGATAATCCCAAATCCTAAACGATTCGTTCGATCGTGAATCTCTCAAGGGGATCGTGAAATTGACCGACGTCGCAAACCGTACTGTCCTTTTCTGGCTGGATTCAACCAACGATCAACCTTGAAGAGATTTTTTTAGTCGCGGGACATTCAAACTCTACTTGACCTTCAACGTAGTTTATCGCAATCAGGATCTATGTTAATGCTAATTCTCGATATTTCGTCGCTGGTTCGACCGTTTCGTTGTTCGTATCTCATGCATTTAAGAATTAAGAACAAGAGTAATGTCCGCTCCTTAACGAGAGCTTATTGTTAATCTCGAA
>JAITYT010002159.1:1069915-1081265 GCA_025433975.1 Liostenogaster flavolineata | reverse complement strand
AGAGAGAGAGAGAGAGAGAGAGAGAAAGAGCAACTAAGAGAGGTCGAACCTCGTGACGATCGGACGATAATGCACGCGATGATCGTAGACGTGTACCTGGCAAAGGTGAAGGACAAAGCATGAAAACACGAAGAGGGTAGGAGGTAGGACGTGGGTCGAAGAGGGCAGAGAGTCCGTTCGTGCTCTTTTCCGTTTGGTAACTGGAGTACTCACCTTGCCGCCCACTCTATTCAGGTTTTGCTGATTCTCGCAGAGGGCGCAAACCTCGCCCAGCAGCTCGTGCGGCTTGATGAAGAGCCTCGCGCTCAGCAAAAAGGCGAAAAGGTAAGCCCGATCAGGATAATATTCCTCGGTTGGTACCATGTGTTGTACGAGAGCTTCCAGGGATCCCGAAACTAGGTTTCCGTCTCGATACACCAAAGCCTGAAACACGAAGCGCCGTTCGGGTTTCATCCTTCACCGCGTCAAACGGATATAAATACGAAGACGATCAAACGCGAACCAATCGAATTATCGGAGATTCCGCACGAGTGATCGTACGTTTTTTCCCTACTTTATCGCGATTCTTTTTATATTCTGTGTTTTAAAAATATCGTTGGAGACGGTTCATTTCAATGTTTTTGATACGATGCGTACGACTTTTCCGTGTCAAAGGTACCCTTCCGAGAATATCGTGTAATCGAAGATAGTTCTTTTTGCAAGGATCGACCTCGAAGTCGGCAATTGAAAAAAATATATCGTTCGTAGATGTACTGGTATCAAATATTTCAGTTAGGTAACTAAATACGTTCCAAGAGGATGAAATAAACCCCTATAAATTCGGCTATTTTCCCAATATCTTTTAAAATATATTTTAACCAATTTCGATTTCGACGGACCTCGAACTCGTTTTTGGGTCATTGAGAAAAGAAAGAAGAAGGTAAGAAAATACATGAGATTATAACTGTAGCAGAGGTTAACCTGTCTCTGAGTTTTATCGGGGATCACGCAGTCGACGTCGTCGACGACAAAACGACGACGTAAATAAAAACTTCGTAATCCAAAGATTAACCAGGATGAGCCGAGTAAAACGGGGTAATGTTGCAGGAATCCCAACGGGATAAACTACTGGATAGATCTTGAAATCTTGCGGAATATCTGCTAGCCAAGAAAGAGCCAAACGGAAAATCGAATTGTCGTCCTTGAAGAGTGCCAAAATCTTTAAAAGCGACTCTGCACCGAATTCTTCTTCCTTTTAGTTTTTTTTCCCTTCTTCTTCTCTTTTACTCATTCGCGTCGTTGTTTCTACGTCGTCTTTGTCGATTCCTTCGCTTCTATTTATCTTTCTATCCGTTTATTTTCATTCCCTTCTTTTGGGATTTATTTCAGTTCTCGTTTGCTCGTCTCTGGACGTACGACGAAAGCGGAGAAATATGTTTTATAGCATAAAAAACGTTTCCTTGCACGCGAGCTCGCGCAGAAGCGACAGTTTAACGACTTCTTTGCAATCGTATCGCGTACTATGATCTCGAGTTGCGTTCGGTGAAACGACAATGGCTGCGCATTTCGTTTCTTCAGTTTTGTATGTAGCGCTCCTCGATGCAGAGCCATGTACCTTTTGTTTAACATATTTACCGATGGTATCGCGCGGATGCTACCCGGAGAGACGATTCTTTGTTCCTCGCCTTCGAGCTCGAATTCGCGCTTGTTTTAAAGTTACGTAGTTTACTCGTATTTTCTTTCTTCGGCGTTAATGATGTAAACGCGTTGTTATTTATGGAAAGTGAACTCGTCAAAACTTATTTTCCCTTACGTACCGAGCACGCGTATTTTTCGACAACTTTTGCTCAGACATCGAAGCACATTCGACTTTAGGAACAAAGGCCGCCCATTTTTTTTTTTTTCGTATCTGAGATATTGGATTGGTAAGAAAGAAATTTCGGTGTCTTAGTGGGAAATAAAACTCAATTTTTTATACAAAGAATGAATCTCGATCAAATATATATTTTTCATTTTGTTCGATAACCTTTTGTCATCCTCCTGACAATTTGGTGAATCGTAATCACGAAACGCTGACAGAAGTCATTTGCAAAAATCAAACTTATGCTTCTTTAGAAATCCAATAATATTCCATATACATGGTATTTTATTTTATTTCGATACGTAAATTTCAAATGGCGAGGTCAAAAGATCGTCGCTCATTCTCGAGCTCACGATCTGGATGCTATTTATGGAGGATAGAATCAACGACCTCAAATATTTATTCTCCTGGACGTTAGGTGATCGATGTTCGATTAAAAAGAGATCACTCCTTTGTCCATAAAAGGGAATATTGAAATTGATGATCTGAAAATTCCTGCATTTGCAAATTGTAAAAGACACAAAGAGCCTTATCTTCTAATTCTTTGTTCATTGTTTTACTTTGCGGCGCAGCCATAGGTATATTCCTCGGATCATCGGTTCCCCTTTGACCATTCGCCGGAAGTGCATTTCGAGCGTTAAAAATCGCTCGAATAATTAAAACGCACGTGGAAAAAACGTCGTGTCCGAGTTCCTTTGGTATCATCGCATCGATCATAACGCGAACATTATTTGTCAGGAATTCAACGTTCAATATCAATGAAGTCTATCGATTTAAAAGAATTCGGTATTTTTCTGTTTCGATCTCGCATCGATAGTGTCTCAAATTATTGTAATTTTACGAATATATCGAACGTTTATCTTTTTCTTTCGTAAATTATATTCTAAAAGAAGTATTTTTTTCTTTTCTTCCAGGATTTTAACTTGAAACGAATAGACGCGCAGTCGAGTAAAGCGTATCACGCAATTCGTGCTGATTTTATAAAAAGCAAAATCTCTCACAATGAGAATCTACGTACCGTTAAGCTCGCACGTCGATCATTGAAATTTAATTCGTGTAACTCATACGCGTTTTCATATTTAGTTATTTTTATAACAATGTTGGACGTTGGACCATTATGTAAAAATCAACAAATGTTACTGCAGACTACACTCCCGTCACATTAATTGCATTTATATTATTATTTTTACGCATCAATGTATCGTTCGGTCTTGTATTCAATTTGTAGAATCGTTAACGCACAGTATTAAAAGAATTCATATTGTCATATTTCGTGAAATGCACGGATTATATTATACATTCTCCTCGATCGAATAAGCGTTTCAAGTTTAACGATGTTAAAAAAAAGAAGAAACTCGTTTCGTTTGAAATTTTAATTAACCCTCCGTCTTAACGCGATACGTAGGCGTTATAATCGCAACTTGCGTATTGAAAATCGCGCATTTGCAAAAGTATATTTTTGTTCGTACAGGAATCGAACTATTTGTACACTCGAAAACCAACTGCGTCTCCTTCAAAAGTTTTTAGAATAACGCGTCATTATCGTTATGATCCTTCAACGCGCGATATAAAAACGTCATGCGTTGGAATTAACAACATTTTTTGTAATTCATGTTACGTCATGTCATGGTCTTTGGCAACGTTTCGAAAATCTGTAACAAACGACGAAGAACAAGTGTCGTCAATGATGCGTTTCTGACGTATTTTCGAATATTGCCACCGCGGTTTCGAGCTACGCCCTTTCGGAGTTGTTATCCACAGCCTGCTAAATCTCCGCACCATTAAAGTTACCCCGTAACGGGTAAGGTTCGAACGTCACTCTCGACGATTCGAATGGCTTAAACTTAGATCGTGGGTTAATACATCATTGACGACGTTGTAACATTTCCTACGAGAACTTCCTAACCATTGATGGAATTGCGTGATCGTCAGGCGAAAGGCCACCAACTTGATCGATGGGACGTACGTGCGAGCGGTGATACCTCGCATCGACGTGAATTAATTCGATTGGAGTATCGTGAATCACGCTGGAAACGTTTTTGTATTTTTAATTTCTTTTAGAATTTCTAACCGGTTTGCGATACTTATACGCGCTGCAAGATATCGCGTCAGAGATTCATGTAATTTTTTGGCTGCAAATGTATTTTTTTATTGTACTCTCTTTTTATTGTATCTAAGATTTGTACGATTAATCGATGTACCAAGCTGTTTGCACACAGGTTTATAATATCATACTAATTGTACACCGTTAGAGAGATTTATCACTGAACGTTGGAAAGATTTAAAAATGTACTACTTAATTTAGTCAACGTTGCTTCGAAATCTCGAGATCCAATTTGATCTTCGTTTCTCGACAAAGAATTTGTTTTCATTCTATTATTTCATTGATTAAAACTTTTAGTTAAAAGCAGATGATGCTAATCTCGAAGTTTATTGTAAGAAAGATTATTTTATTTACGCGAGAAAAGCCAGTATACATTTTTAACACGAATAATTTTATATTCGTTCTCTAAGTGGAAGGATTCCACTGCCAGTGGGAACGTCAGAATCATTGGACTTCTCGTTCTTCGTGCATTTCGTTCATCCGTTTTTCTTACCTTCGTATTTTACGTCGTTAAAACGTTTCTTGTACTTTTGCGATTATTAGGAAAGCCTCCATCTTATCGGAAGTCGATATATCGAGGAACGTTCTGACGACAAGGAAGAAATAAATCTGGTGTTGCTTGCATTTAAAACAGAAGCTTATTCATCCTTGCAATTATTCGAAATCGCCACTTCCAAAAGGAGAGAAGTGATGAATCGATTCACGGCGCGGGATATATGATATTTAAATTACTACCACTTCATTAGATTCTTAATGAGATGAAAACAATGCGCGTTGCTCGGTTGAGATCCTCTTACATATTTGCATGAACGAAATGAGAAGAGCGATTTTAACGAGATACCATTAATCCGGATCTATTTGTAAACCGAGGACTGCGTTGCTGTTCCTTTTGGACTTATTCCGAGAACAAAGTGAAAAATCATACTGCCTCGTTCTTAGTCGAGAAATAAAATAGCAGGGAATGGAAAAAAGAACAAGCCACGGGAGACTCGAAACAAGGAATTTTTATCGCTGCTTCGGAGTTGTCAGAGCTCGCTCGACTAGCTTCGATTGATTAGCGATTTCGCGTGCCTTTTACACGGACATTTCCTCGCTTCTTGGAGAATCTTTTTTCTCAGATGTAGAATAAAATAGTACGTCGAATCGAACGTTTCGAATCAATCGAAAAGAAATCCTATCGTTCCATGTTAAATTCTTTGATAGAAGAGATAAAATTCCTCGTCGTCCTAACCACCGCGAAATCACATTTTACGTCCTTACATTGAATAGAAGTATTAAAATCCCAAAAAATGTCGGATTTTGACCAAATCGTGAAAAATTTGAAACCTATAAATAGGCAAAATCTTAAAAAATCGCCTAAAGTCGAAGGAATCGATTTTTAAAGATGGAAAACGTTTTCCTCCTTTTTTCATCCCCTTTACTCGTTTCTCAATAGGAATAAAACACAAAGCGACATAAGTCATTTATGTAAAAGCAGCCTCATAGGTTGACGCAGAATGCAGTTTTTCAATTCCTAGAATCGATACTTTACAATTAGTCACGTGCAGCTTTCTCATTAAATACACAAAACAGATTAAAAGTTTGATTGTTAGTTAAAAGAAGAACATATATTGTTCAGCAACGTCAATGATAAGAACATCGATCGTGTCGTAATGCGAGAAGTTGTCGCGATGAAATTGTCTCCTCACGTCCCAGCAGGGGAATTCATCGTGGCTTTGCTAGGAGCGGAAATTCGTCAGGAATTGCGTCTATTCGGTGCAATACGTCGTACAGACGAACGATTTGTTAACGTGCCACCAGCTGAAAGAAGTGGAACAAATCGCACGTCAAGGTTAGTCCAATTGATCGTCAGGCCGCGTCAATGCCGCGTTTGAATATCGAGTAGAAGAGGTCTGAAATTGGTGCAACACACGAGTTGTTCTCATTGTCGCGTCGGTTATCGTCATATAGAAGGTAAGGACACCTTTTATATATCGATCGCAAGTGAAACTTTCTTTCAATGGCTCTCGATTTTTTTCTGGAACGACGACGAACCGCGATGTGTTCGAATAAAATAAATTGTATTTCGTAATGCTTCGTGAAACAGCGCAGTGCTACTTTCATCGGGTCTAGTTTTCACACTCGTCAGAGATTCGCCTTAATTGTACTTTTTCTAGAGAGGATTCCTCGAAGAAGATATTATCCGTCTATGCGACGTAAGCGAAAGAAAGGATTTATGCTTTTCACGTATGCTAAAGTTTTTTTCAAGGAGATACGTCGTGTCTGTGAATGCACGGAGAGAAACGGATCGAGGCTGCTGAGCTTGCACAATCGAAAGGTTTCAATGCTTGAATCTTACGTAAGAATAGGTTGTAAACTCACTTGGATCGAAATAAATTCATTCGTGACGGTGTCCGGTATTTTAGGCTTACTATTTCCGATATTGACGTGAGTAACTTAAAGATGATGTCATTAAGGTATTGAAACGAAATTGATATACATAAAATTCTTAATTCTTAAAAATTGATAACGTTAAAGATTATATTATAACGATATTAATGAAATTTCTATTCAGTTGTACGATATAAAATTATATTCGAGAATACAAGTTGACAAGGCGCCACTAACAAATATCATCTCGCTTAATCGGACCTTTACTCGTGAGTTTCTCAGAAGGAGTCGTAGTTCCATTGCGTATGTTAAAACCCAAAAGATGTTAAATAAAATCGAAGCAACAGCTCGTGATGCTATCGATTTGATCTTTACTGTGCTTTTGTGGAGAAAAACCATCTTAGTCGAGTTTTTGATACGGCAAGTAGATAATTTGACAGAAATCATCGTTCCGTCTCTTACTGATTTTTTAAAATACTAGTCACAGTTTGCAAAATTTCGTTTATTTCGAGATTTAACTTCTTTTTTTGGCAAAGTTCGAGCTATGGCCAATTAATTGTTCCAATTGTACGTTGAACTGCGCTTGTTTGAGCGTGAGAGCTTGACTCAAGCAGTACTGTTTAGGTTTCTTTATCTTGCCTATTTTCATGCACATTTTCGAATACATTTTTCATTCGTGCTTCTTCTCGAAAAATCATCTTATTAGCATCAGTAACGCGATTTTCGATCGCGAGATGGACGATAACCGAGCCAACTCTCAATGCTAACGATAAGGCTAATTTTGATTTACATCGTATTCCTGTAGTTTTGTTCGCATTCGTGCTACGCTCGTAACTCGGATCACCTAGCAAGTTTAAGCCTCGTTTAATACTCCGAGGCTCACTCCGAGTTTCAACTTTGCGGTCGGACTTCCTCTTAAACACGAACGATTCGCGTACAGCGTAGACTTCGTCGATTTGAATGTTAAGCACTGCGTTATCTAAACTCGAGTCTCGTCTGGATTTCGTTTCACCGGCAGCTATCGTCGATTTTACGTTACTTTTTGTGTCACGCTCTTACGAAACGAGAGGTTGCGACTGAATCGTTCGATACCGATAGAAATTATTAATGCATCGAATACGAGCACCGACGATTATTGGATACGACTCGATATTAACGCTGCGAAATTCGGAGATATTCGTTTTGAAACCATTTTTGAATACTTTTCTGAAAACAATTCAATCCGTCATCACAAACTTCAACATTGACTCCTTCAACCATTGCATTTTTACGTATATGCTCGATATATACGAGAAAAGATGGTCAGCAACCTTAAAAATTATATTTATTATTCTATCGAAAACGTATTGGTTTCTTTTCATTCAAAGACGACAGAACTTTCCGGTAGACCTAATATTTATGATATTAATAATTGTGTCATTATTTAAGACTCTCTTCTTTACGACTATTTTAAAAATAAAAAATAACACCGCCTCAATTTGCCTCAATTAAATTGACATCGTCCCTACGTAAGACAAACGCTTAGACTACATAAAACCATAAGAATGGTCATTTCGTTCTTTACGTCGTATTTCAACGACTAAGAAACGCCGCTAAGGTGGAGTTATTCCAGACCGAGCTACCAGCTACCTCTGGGTTCTACATTCTTGCTTGGAGCGTAAGCGCTTTAACGATAGTAATTTACGCTCGAGCCTAAAAAGGAGCCTTGCAAACCCACCAAATTCTTTATAAAAAGTTGCAACGTGTCCGTTCTTATTCTTCGTACGAGACGCAAACGGACTCCTTCCGCCGTAACCTTAATAAAGACCCCATGATGATGCTGCGATGAATCTTGTGCTCCTTTTGACCTTCTCGACTATTAAGTTTTATACGCCTCGTATCTATCACGGAGGAACCAAACTGTTCCGCAATATGGATTCGGATTCCTTGTTACTCTCGGCGCACTGTGCTTCTCTTAATCAACGAGTGAATGCACGCGGTATCGATGTAAATCACGTAATTAAATAGCAAAGTGCAGCTAGCCTCTGTAGGAGAGTCAGTGTGGTTCCGGACGATTATTACGAAAAACCCGGAAAACTGTTAGCGCCGACAAGTGATATTCCGCGCGCTGTTGGAAAATTAAGGCGACCGCGGTGGCATGCGGAAGAAGGCGTATTCGTAGGCAAAGAATGAACTTCGAGGAACGAGGAGTCGCCTGATAGAGATGAAAGATTGCGCGAGAAAGAGAGAAAGAGGAAAGGGGAGAGAGGGAGGGGGAGAGAGAGAGGGGGCGAGAGAGAGAGAGAGAGAGAATCGGGCCACGCAGCGGACAAAGTACGATATGAAAGCGGAGAAAGCGATGCGGATTTTTTTCCCTGAGAAAATTCGGATCGCAATTACGGAATTAGTTTTTTTCAACGGTAAAAATAGTCCAACGCGGCGGCGCTGCTTTCGTCGAGGCGAACAGAAAACGTTGTAGTCGTAGGGGCTCCCTCGAAGTCGGAACGGAACGAACTTTTCTACGTTGGTCGTTTACTTCCGGTATTTTCTCGTCGTCTAATTTTTCGGACTGCCAGAGACGTAAAACAATTCTCGAAAGAACCTCGTTAAGGCACGGCAAACAACGGTCGCTTTCGACGGGCTTGCCTTATAAAGACATATTTAGAAACGAAGGAAGTCTGATGTAATTGAATTTCGTCGACGAGCGGAAACTGTTGAGCGTCGAGCGATTTGCATAGCGACACTGGAAAGCTTCGGATCCGCTTAAAACGTTCCTTCATAGACGATATCATGCGTCTCACGAATAAAGATTCATCAAGGAGAACTATTATCGTTCCGCGCTTTGAAGCTCCTTTTTCTCGCCTTCACGGCGATCAATGCGCGTAGTTCGGCGAGGAGTCATCAAGGAAGGTTGCTCGAAGAGATTTCATTGTTCGTTCTCTCCTGCTTCGGCTAAATTTTAGATTCGTCTTTAAGCGTAATTTTGAGAAATTTCGCCTCTTTGCGCGATTCTGAACTCGAAGGAAGATTTCTGAGTCACGAGAACACGTTTTTATTTGGTGTTAATTCTTGGGTATGGACTTCTTCTTGGGTATATTCTTTGGGCATAGTCTTGATTAAGAATTGAATTTGATCGTACGATATTGAAAAAAAACAAAAACTGCCAGGTTGGTGCATCGAGAATGCTTCCCTACAATTTTGCACGCATCTATGTATATGCGTATGTCATTCATTAGTTAGAGTGGAAGGTGTTAAATCTTAAATAAAGAAAGATTCTAATCCACTCTCTTGGATGCATCAACGTTATCACCAATCCAATTTATCTATCATCCATTTATGAAATAAAATTGCTACGCAAGGAGGTTTCAAGATAATGCATTGAATTCTAAACAAAGAAAGAAAAATCCGAATCCACTTTCTTCGATGCACAACGTCATAATCAATTTCCTCGTGCATCATTAATCATCCATCTATGAAATAAAATTGCAACGCGAGGAGGTTTCGAAGCAAGGCGTAAAATCCAAGACGAGGAAAGAAAGAATTATAATGCATTCCCTCGAATGCATCAACGTTATTACAAATCCGCTAATTTATCGTCAAGCATCTATCTATGAAACAAAATTGCTACGCGAGGAGGATCTGAGCCTTCTCGCCTTGCCTTTTTGTGCGAGACACGCGTTAATTCTGTTCTCGCTGAACACGAAGTTCAACCCGAGTTAAATTGCACGTCACAGCGGAAAAGCTGAACCGAACGTTTCGTTAAGCGAAATATACGTAAAAAAAAGTTGGCCGGTGCGCCGCCTACGCGTTAACGTGGTAGTGGAGGGCTCGAATGGAAAAGAAGATCCAACGCGTTATAACGAAGAAATCCACTAGCAGCAGGAGCGTAGAATTCGTTTCTGACTTCGTCTGTCCACATCCTGCCTTTACGTTGCGCTCGAGCATCCCCTTTTCTTTCTATCCGCCAACGTTTTCAACCCTTCCTTCCTTCCTTCCTTCAATCGTACCGCACGCATTTACCCTCGGTTCTCCTATCGCGTTTCTCCGTACTTTTCTCCGAAAGAAACGCGGGAAACGCTCGAAGAACGTTAAGGTTCTCTCTATCATTTTTTATGCACCGATACTGAAAGCGTCACAATGGAATTAGACGTACGATGAATTCGCGATGGCTTAGCGATACGAATCTCTCTTTAATGGAACTTTAAATACACGGATACTGTTAGGCTCGCTCTGATCGTCGCTTCTCCAAACGCGACCGATTCGAAACGAGATTTTATCGAACTCGAGTGGTGGATTTTATACAGGCGAGAGCTAGGGTCAAGCTTAACAATGTCGAAAGTCATTTAGAGATTTTTTTTTGGATTTTCAGAGCCGAGAATCGAAAATTCAGAGAGCAATTTGAGGGATATTCTTGTATAATTATTTGAGTAATTGATTGAGCTTAACAATGTCGAGAGTCATTCGGGGATATTGCTGGATTTTCAAATCCAAGGACTGAAAATTCAGAGAGCAATTTGAGGGGAATTCTTGTATAAATTATCTAAGCAATTCATCAATATAAAAATTTTCAATAAAAAAAGGTTATAAAAAGCTATATTTCTGCAATTATGACTTTATCTTGACTTTAATAGCCTATACTGAAGGTGTAGATACATGAAGCACGAAAATGGAACCGAGAGAATTATATAAAATGGTATCGTTAAAAATAATACGAATGAGAAGCTATCTATCGTAACGTATCCAATGATTTATCGATATTTTCAGTTATATCGAAATAACGCGATGTAACTTCGATTGATGCTAGAAAACGCGTGCGCTCGTCAACTGATTCGTAAAATGATTCAAAAATATCTCGAACAAGCAATATTGCGAATAACGCGCGTAAAACAGGATTACGAATAATATTTCGTATTTATTTTTTTACTCGTATGTTCGATTTAGAAGCATTCGGACGCATTGCGGATGTCTCTTAAAATGGGTTAGTTTACGCTTCTGCATCGATTTTTAACGAAAAAGCTCAAAAAAACGGACCATTGGCAAAATTTGCGAAAGTCACG
>JAITYT010002159.1:1049180-1069806 GCA_025433975.1 Liostenogaster flavolineata | reverse complement strand
GAAGGTGTTCTCTTATAGATTTTGACGCGTAGAATTCATATCCGTTGTCCGTTTTACGCTAGGAGCATCCTACGAAAGGATACAGCCAAAAACGATTTCGTCATTTTCAATTAAATCTTGTAAAACACGTAGTAATCGGTTTCATTGGCTTAATTCTATTAGTGCCAGGCATTTTACGAAGTATATGCGAAGAATGCTACGGCCCGATTTGATATGGGCGGTTATATGAATAACTTTAGAAGGAACAAAATTTCGATTTCCTGGAGAACGAGTTTACTATTTATTCTTCTGAAACTTAAAGAATATGGATTATAACGTTGTGCAGCAAAATTACGTGAACAAGCGAGGCCCTTCAAACGAGGTTGAGGAAAAGTTTCTCAACAAATAAGCCTGCTACAACGCATCGACCCGTGGTATTTCTCGCATAAGGACCGCAGGCCGATAGATTGGCCCGCTGGCACTGAAAGGGTTAAATTATTGTTCATAAGTATTTTTAAATAAGTATAATAATATAAATTGCTCATTCGGAATATTTCAAATGTCGAACCGTTTCCGATATTCCATTCGAATGAAATAATAATAAATCTAGATGAACGCGACCGATTGAAATAAAATTTGACAGAATATTTTCCAGATTTTCCTTCGTTACTGATTTTCATAACGTTTCTCGTTTAAAAGGCGGTCGTTGCTCCCTGATGTAGGGTAGGGGAAAAGTTTCAGCGTTTTAACGAGTTCGTTAAAGTTATTCGGTAAATCGTAAATGTTGGCTGAACGAATCGGTGGAAGAAAGGCCTCGAATATTGCGAAATTCGATCGATCGAATCGAATCGATCGACATCGGAATTAATCGAAAGTGTAATTATTGGAAGTCGTATTATGGAGATACTATTATACGTAGTACCGTGGTAACAAATTCAATGATAAATCGGGAGGCGGCAACGTAAGTCGTTTCGTAGTGGCCTCGAACTACCTATGTTCGAATATATGGAATTATTGTGACGGTAATGCGATATTTTCATATTCTATTTTCATCCGCTTTTCCTTCCTTCCTCATTAGAGATTGACGGTTATTTTCATCATCTTGCGTTATTTTTACGACTGCGATTCCTTTCAATTTTCTAGCGTATTTCATTTATCTCAAATCCAAGTTGGGTTAATATTACATCGTTATAAAAAATAGGACTAACAGATAAAATGTTTCGAAGTAATTTATTTGATTCTTTTTCACTATTTAATCTGCTCGAAATAATTTGGTGTCGATCTAAGACACCTGGATAATAAGATAGGTGTACAGAAGAACAAGTCACGATGTAGCATTAGTTTATTAAAATACGGCGCATTCACGATTTATTTTTCGATGTCGGCTTTCTGTATTTAATAATTATAGCTTGTCTTTCACCGCGAAATTTATTGCAGAAATGAATTCGTATTATACGTATATCCATCGATTGCTGATAAATCATCGTAGAAACGACCGTCATTGTTCCATTTCGGGAAAAATAACTCGGTGAAGGTTCTTTTACGATAACTCATCGTTTCATATTCGAAAATAATATTCCTCGCTCCACTTGTTGGCAATAACTCCCGAGGAAGACGGACGGATCAAAGTTAATATCTATCGCGCTGTTACGTTTTTAAAACGAAATATGCCGAGAAATCCAGCAATTCATCTTTGGATTACCGTCGACTTCTCGCCCGTTCTACTGCATCTTAAAACTCCGTGCATCAAATCTCAACTAATAAGTTTATTTTACGAAGGCCGAGGGACGAACTCGCTATTCCGTGAAATAGGATAAACTCGAATCTTTCTTAAGAGGACCGAGGATTTCTGCGCTCTCAATTTAATGAAGTAACAAGCTAATTTTCCCTCGGTCGCGCGTAATTCAACATTTGCCTAGATTCGACGTTTCCTGGGAAGAAATCGATACGAGCCTTACGTATTCGGTCGAAACTCGATGATCACCGAATGGAGACTCGAAAGATGTTACGTAAATTATATCTGCCTACGCGTATCCGCCAATTTAATTACGGTTCGATCGATATATTCGTTTCTTCTCGTCCATACGTCGATGGTGGTCGAAATCAATAGCGACGATATCGCTGGCACGTACGAATTGAATGGGCGCCGAGAAAATTCGGAAAAGGGCGAAAGGAAAAAAAATTGGTGACACTTATCAGAATGAACGGAAGCGCGGACGTTTCGAAACGAATGATCGCCGAGTTTCATCGTCCCTTGTCCATCCCATAGACATTTACCTCCCTCTCAGTCATTTTCTACGCTTGTCTCTGTCTCCCTCGGTTTCATCTGCCAATGCGCGATCTGTCTCACTCTTTCTTTCTGTCTCGTTTTCTCCCTCCTTTCCGAGAGACCAGACGTAGCAGAAAACGGGACGCAGATAAAGGTTTTAATTCCGCACGAATGGATAGACGCGCGAAAATCGCGAGCAAGGGGCAGAAAGGAGGAGAGTCGATTCGGTACGAGCGGATGGGACTGTGAGAACAATGGTTAACTTCGGAAGTAATCGCTTAATTCCTGGATTTTAGCCACCTCCAGCCGATTTCCAACCGAATTTCCACGGACCTCTTTCACAGTCGCGTATACCGATCGTACTTCTTCCTATTCGCGTCCATCGTCTGTCGATTTTCACGGTTTCACAGGAAGGAGGCGATCCAGTAGATTTTTGGGAACTAAACACGTAAAAAAACACAGGCGTCGAGTTGCATTTTCGAGTTCATCGCAATGGATTGCACGGGAATTTAAGAAGTAGAAAAAGGGAGACATGGCGATAAAAAACAACAATGCTTTTCTCGACCGTTTCGCGCACCATTGTTCGCTTGTTCGCCACTGTAACTCGGCGTCCGACGAGTGGTCGCCGACATGCCGACACGGCGGACCGCCGTCAGAAAGGAAAATCTAGCAAAGTCGGAAAATCGCGTTCAACGTGTCAATTGGCTACCGATCGGTGATCGTTAGGAACAAAAAGCCGATTAATCGGCTATCGATAGGTAAAGTGTTAAGCACTGTAACCGTCGGGAAATTGTATAGATCGCGTTTCTATGTCGAATAGAAGCGGCAAAGCTAAAAAAACTGACTTTCGAATTTTGACAAAAATATGCATACATCTTCAGCAAAATTTTTAAAAATCGCTAAAATTCGAAGTTACGAATTTAATAACCTTGAGATCAGTTTCTAATAGAATTTGACGCTTAGAATTCATAATTGAAGTAATCTATTGGCAGTCCATTAAAAAATTCATTTTTTTTACTTTTTTAATCCCGAAGTTTCAAGTCAATCGGAGTAAAACTGTAAAAGAGAGAGCCTTTGGAAATTCCTCTTATTAGGCTCGACTGGCCGGGAGCTTTAACTTTAATTTTTAACTAAATTTTACTAAATTTTTTTAAAATCCTTCGTTTAATCACTAATCAATCCTATCTAGAAGAAATGTGCAAAATTTCACAGATCCGTATTTAGCCATTTCAATAATAGTTTTTAATAAGTGGTTTGCTTAATTTGGTCAGCCTACTGTATTATTTTGACATTTGTTTCTACTGTGTTGCATTCACTATTTTCTTTATGCTAATTTAAACGTTGAGTTTTATTGAACGACCTCGAAACAGTCATATTTTGGTTGAAATCGAATTTTTTTTAGTATTTTTCTCCAATATCTCGCGATTTGACTTCACCGTGCATCGCATTGAATCTCGAGTGAAACGACGATATTGAAATCGCGGTAGGATCGTGGGATATTCTAGCGGAAGAGGGACGAAACGTAGACGAAACCGAGAATTTCGACATAGCATTCGAATCAAACATTTCAAGGATCGATGTAACACTTTGGAGTAAGAAACTTCACGGAGAGGAACGCAAAGTATTTTTTAATTACGCACGAAATTATCTCAGATACGTATGACATTCGCATCCGGAGAACGCAGTTGAAACATTTGACTACGATCATTGAATCGTGTCGTGCATGCGCGTGCATCTTGCTCAAGATTATTTTTTTGCGATGCTTTGCAAAACGAGAGTAAAGTAGGGGGAAGAAAAATCCTCGACAGTATCCTTTCTTGCTTCGTTTTTTTTCGAGCAAGCAGCGCTTCTCTTGGGCAACTACGAAAATAAAGGAGTGGCGCTTAATGGAGAATAAGAAGACCAAAAAAACGAAACAAGAAAGAAGAGACAGCGGAGAAGATCATCGATGGAAATTATAACGTATCATTTGTTAAAATTTTCCCAGGAAAATTCCTTAAATTTTTTCATAAAATAAAATTCTACTAATTTACTAACAAAGCTCACAGGAATTTGCTATTTGCTAAATCGCAATACGCTATCGATTAAACGCTTTCGGAGCTTCCATGATCTTCCATAACCAGAGCAAGATGATCGTGTGTTAAATTCGAAGTTGGAAAGTCGCAAGGCCGTGAGATTTCGTGAAATCGCGATTAATTCGGGCGTGTGTTTCTCGATTTGTTCGTAGCGATGGAACGGAGCGATACTTCGCTTCGAGGAAAGCGAAAAAAGGAAGAAAACAATATCGGTGGAAGGATAAATGAGTTCCCTTGTTCGGTGCTCGCCGTGAAAGTATCGCCGGAACACCGTTTTAAGGGAGTTTCTAAGGACGTCGGGAATTATCGAGAGTAAAGTGGTGATTTGTTCTCCTTCGTGGTAGATTTCACTCTCCACGTCGACGTTCTATACACGCTAGGTTCTTTCGAACCAGAAGCACTTCACTGATCAGACTATAAGTGTCGGCGCTCATCAAACGCCGTTATATAAACCGTCTCTTATTAAAGGTGTACCCACACAATGATAACTTGAGTAGCAATCAACTCGAAGCTCAAACCACTGGATTGTCGCGTTTTGCGATATCCCAAAATCTTCGTCATCGCGACAATTATATCAGTGATTATACGAGTTGACGCATTCGTTCGCGTTGTTACGGATCTTCCTTTTCGATGTGTCGAGATGGAAAGATCGAACAATGCTACTTCATCGAAGTAAATTCGAGGAAAACCTCGAGAGTAGTCGTATAGGAATTACAGTGATCAATATCTTTGTTCGGTTTTAATAGTCTATATAAGCAGAAAAATTCGATATCACGTTGCACTGTCTGCAATTGGAGTCGTGAGTATTTTTTAAATCAAATTTGAAAAAAAAACATGGAAAACAATTAACCCAACTAGTCGAGTACCGTGCTATTGTACAAACTCAAAGTTGCACGCACCGCACGCATCAAATGAGGATAAGGAAGTACAATTTTGAATAACTTTGCGTCTCTCCATATTTTGTCTCGTATTCTCTAAAAGCTTGGCGTTAACACGATTAAAACGTTGAATCTCTGAGTTCAAAGACGCTTGAAAACGTTACGCTTCGTGAACTTCTAAACCGGATAAAAGAAGCGATTTAACATACTGCAAGTATGGCGTTGTTACGTGAGCACACGGCAAACATTTCCGTATTTCGCTGAAAAAAATGTAATAATTCTCTTACGTGTTCCGTGTTTATTGCGGCTCCGTCCCGGACGTCTTGATGATCAGCGTTAGCACCGTTGACCATGCCAGAACCGGAACTGGTACTACCAGCGCCGCTTTTCGAGCCAACGCCACTCGCAGGAGTTTGCGGCAAGCTCTGTAAAGGAAAAAGTCATTGAAATCTTGTAACAAAATTTCCTCGAAGCTACGAAAAACAAATAACAAAAAGCAAGCAGGGATCGCGAGTGAATTTCAATTGTCGTATGAGAAAATGTGGAACTGTTTCTCTAACGAACAATTACCTCTAAACACGTTGATCACCATGTCGACCGCGTGTAACTACAGATTGTTTCATCTATAACGGTGATCGTTAGTGACCGGAGCGTCTAGAATGTTTTTTATAGTTGTAAAAATTGAACGAACATCGTCAGCTAACGAAAGTTGAGTATCATAGCTAATTATCTTATTTATATAACCATATTGATTCTTATTTTGTCACTACGCGTTAAAATAATGAAAATAATTTTGTGATGTTCTGAGCAAAACACGTGAATTTGGCGTGGCGGTCAACGTATTAAAGAAAGATGAATCCGTGTCCCGCGTATAGTCGAATTTGTCTTCCTTCAAGATGTTATTTTGTTCTTTCCAATATGCGTAAAATATATACGTCCAAGACGTTTAATTTCGTCCGCTTGTAAAAGTAAATTTTTCTCATGTTTCTCGAGGAAGCGGTATAGATCGAATTTGCCTCATTTGTCTATCAAAAGGATGTCTAAGTAGAATGTCTCGAAAACGGCAAAATCCCATTTCAATTTCGTGTCAACGGAACCGTTTCTCTTATTCACGAGCTCATACGATCTTCCTTGAAGTCTTCCTCTTCGTGCTTTCTCTGTGTATACGAGTTTTCCTAGCGCGTCTCCGTGCGCGAACCTTTACGAAGGAGATTAGGCGGCGTAAAAGATGCCCGTAAAGGGAAATTTCGACGAGAGTATTTCATGAAATCTCCCTAAGTCGAGATAGATGCCACCGCAATGTCGATAGAATTTCGCGACACGGAGATACGTAATTTTGCACGGAAGAAACGCGCAGCGACTCAGTCGGTGACTACCTCGAAAGACGCGTAGATACGAGTGATTTTCCAAGACGACGCTCTTCGTTAAATGAGAATTCGTTCATTTCAATCCATTAATGCTCGAAAAAGCTCGAAGAAGTGCGGAGCGATTTTCTCCTTTGAATTAAGAGCGTATCAAACATATATTAATATAATATATTAATTCAATTAAACATTCGACCAAGGCTCTGCCCTTTTTTAATCGCCATAAAGTTTTTAAATAAATCTTTCGAAAAAAATAAAACATTACGTGTAAAATGAACTCGGTCGCCGATGCATCTACGCTGAATACTTACGATCGCTGCGATATGAACAATAAGAATTAAACAAAAAGATCTACGAGTATTATAAGAGAAATTAGAAGGTAACATCGTATTTCTGCATATCAATATTTGTTTAATACTATTTTAATATTATTTGTTTTTAATAATGTTTGATATTATTTATTTTAATTTGATAAAAAGTACCTAATATAATACATTAAATAGACCGAATATTCAGTTAAATGCGTACGCCGAAGTTGTGGAAGATATAAATAGATAAAGACGATTTACACCATTAATGTGAATAATTCTTCTCTTAATATTTCGCGTGAAGAGGAAATCCTTCGTAAATTTTCATGTCTGATTTCCGCCCAGAGAAAGTCGAGTGACGATAGAAAATGCTTGAAATTCCTTCCAATGTCTACCATTTCCATGGAATCCGGAAAATTTCTGCGTCATAGGGTAATCCATTATCAATTAAGTCATAGAAAATTCTACCGGTTTTTGTCGCGTCGAATTAAACGATCGTGTCAATTTCGATTCATCTTCCCTGGCAGCGGAGAGGGTCGAATCGCGGTGAACGATCCTCGAAGATCGGAAGGGATCCGAGGAAAAAGGCGACCAACTAGGGGGAATCGAATACCTTTTCTAGGGTCGCCTTGCTCGGAGGGAAACCGCGCATTAATTGGATTAAGCGGCATGGCTCAAACGCGGCCGAGCAAACGCGTTTTTAATTGTCTCGAACTTTTTGTTTATTGTTTCAACGGAATTAATGCACCTTGTTGTTTACAGTGGAGAGGCGAGCGCGCCGTGGTAAGATTAGAGTTTGTTCAATGCGCGACCCTAGGGTACATTGTTTGCACGCGGTGAGTTTATAAACGCGGTACTAAGGTTTAAACACACACGAGGGCCCGAGCGCTCAGGGCGGATCTTAAAGAAGCCCTCGCAATAGAGCTATGATTCAAGATAATAATTAAAGGAGTAGTCCGTATTTCTACTCGTGAAGTTTCACGATATCGCGGTTTTTCTTCGTTTCCTGGTCTTTCTTTTCTATCATCTCTCTAGTCCACCCTTTTCCTCTCTTCCAAACTTCTCGTTTAACCTGTTAATTAATTAGATTTTTTTTAAGCACTCTTTCATGTGCTCAATTCATTAAAATAAAACATAAAATAATAATAAAAATTGCTATTACTTTTTAATTTTCTTTTCACCATGACGCATATACGCGACATTATGTAGAAAATAAACTTTTAAAAATGCAAAAACTTCTAAGACGGTAAACGGGTTAAGAAAGACGAATCGTAAACGCAACGTCGACGAAGTTTGCTCGTTCCATCGCGCTGTTACGCGAACGATTTCCTTTTTTCTCGATCGATAAGACGAACGATCTATTGTATTTGATCAATACTCGTTCATCCGAAAGAGTGGAAGCACGCCTAGCAATGAGGGTTGGCATAAAATAAAGGGATAAATCTCGGGTATGCTACATCGTGTCGTAACAATGAACGTTTAAACGAATTTTCTTTCCGTAGGAAAATTCATAGCGACGATGGCGACAGCGGCGAATGTTTCCCAGAGGTTAAAAAATGGCTCGAAGTTTAACGATTTACGAGTTTCTCGGAAGAATCGGGGAAGCTTAAAAGTTCCTCGTACTTAAGAGAGTTTTTGCAAATTATCCGTGAGCATTCGACCTGGGCACGATGTTCGAAAATCGTCGAGAGTGTTAAGACTATAATCCTTCGAGCGACGATTAACCTCCGAGTCCGCCATTTTCTTTTTACGCTCTGCATAGAATTACTCGTCGATTTTTTCCTTATCGAGACTCTTAGCATTCACGCCGTCGAGATACGGTTCGAACCGAGAAGCCGGATAGCAATATTAGCAACGACGAAAGCGCCTTTCCCTTCGATATCGCGACGTAGCTGTGAATCGTGTTCCGTTCGCGATTCCAGGCCGTCATCCATCAGTCATCCTTTGATTTGCTCCTTGGACGCCTACGACGAATATCTGGCGAAGAAGTCGAACTTCTCTCGTTTTAACACGTTCGTTGCCCAGCGTCATTGAGTTTCTTGCGGGCCCTAAATCGTAGCCTTGAGCGTAGACGCCAGGAAGCGAGAAAAAAAATGTAAAAAAAGACTACATTTTATTGCATACGACTCAGCCAAAAAATCGAATTTTAATTTTTTAAAAAATTCTGCGTTCAATCACGAGCTATATTCACCTGCTAAGAGAAAATAATTGGTTTTTTGATTAAGATAAAGTTATCATGAGTTATCCTGACCACCGCGAGGATACTTTTTTCTAAGAGATCTCCGAAAATCAGATCTCAACGATTGAATTTTCAAAATTTTTAAACGAACATTTTAGAAAATATTTTTCAAATGTTGCTCTTTTATACGCTTAAAACTTTGAATAAAATAAAATAACGTAACCCCTTAACTTGACCAAGAAGAACGTCACCCATATGTGGATGACGAGGTCTACAAGGGAACCTTGTACCCGGCCGATTAAGGCCGTTTCGCAAGGTTGGAGCGGGCAAGCGGAGGCCCAGAGACGCGTTAGGAGCCACTGGTACGCGCGCTACACGATTACGCGTAAGCTGAGGTAAAAGAAAGGAGTCTGATCGCGATAAAATGGTAAAATCGATAGATCGCGTGGAAATCGTTGGTGGTAAGAGATACGGTGAAACACTAGGGCGAATAAAAAGATAAGGGGATGCCACGTCGCATGGAAGGATGTCTTCCATTAAAAATGCTTTTAGGATGCGCAGTTCGCAACCTGATAAAGCGATATTTGGTCTTCCTAATGGCATAGCCAATTGCACGGCACTTTGTAACAACGAGCGCACGATAAGAGGAGAAGCTTCTCTCGTAACAGGACGAAAAGGATGAAGGAAGAGGTAAGGGAGGAGGAATGGAGGAGGCAGACAGGAGTAGATCGACGTGGTGGTGGTGGAAGAGGAGGAGGAAGCCAGTAACAGTAGCTGTGGTAGAGCGGAAGAAGCAAAGCAAGAGGATACAAAATAGAGGGCACACGACTGGTTCATGGAGGATCCCGCGAGGTCTGGAGGGCTAAACTGCCTTCGTCGTCCACCCACGCCTATTTCGTGTATTGGTAATAGCGTAGAGTGCTCTCCTCTCAAAGTAATAGAGGCTCGAAGACCCTTTAAGTGACGTTCGCCACTTTACGATCGTCCCACTTGTTATCTTCTTTTTATCCTCGACTCTTCGTCCTTCCCCTTCGACGAGGATCTATCGATGCCTACCACTCGTCTCCGATCGAGACGCTCCTCTCCTCTACCTTCTCCACTCGTCGCTTATATGCGTTGAAAAAGTCCCTCCCGGTCGTAATAACGACGACGAAGTTTAAGCGGGGCGGGAGGAGAAGTGGACGAGACCAGAGAGAATCTCTCGCGGTTTTCTTAAGGGTCCGATACCCCTAATTGCACCGATCTTCCGTTGGTCGAAAGTTCGAATATCGCTGTTGTTCTCTCGTTTCCACGAGGAATGCGAAAACCTATGATATCATTTCTCTGATTTTCAAGGCTTCCGCGGGAACTCTTCCGACCATTGGCTTCTGTAAAATATGAAAGGACCACGGATGAATTACATCTCCTTCCGTTTTTTCGTCGTCGATGTTTATTGGGCGACGAAAATTTCCGACAGACATGTATCTTCGTGCATTCTCCATCGTTGGATAGCGACGACCTCTTCTTAGTATTTGAAGCCGCGATGTACTGTGCCTACGTGCGGATAGCTGACCGCATATTTTGGCGTTTTTTTTTTCAAGAAACTTGCGTATCTCTTATTTTGCAGCGTATCCAAAAATAGAAAGACCTAGTTTCGTATAAAAGTTTACGTTTCTAGGAAATTCCGGCTCGGTTTATATTTTTTCTATATTCGAAGTAATTATTTCGCGCGTATGTTGAGTGTAACGCGTTCAAGGCATTGCGAACGGTATTTTTTAAAAATTTGTTATTAAATCACGCGTCGTGCATTGCGCGTGAGTGAAACTACTAAATTACGTTTTTAGTAATACCTGGTGGGTTTGCGAAGTTTTATAAAGTTACCGCTTTTTGGTTTGCCTTTCGTTTTTGTGCAGTCGCGTATCTTTAATCGGCAAACACACTTCGCTCTTCGCGTAAGAGCCAACGCAGAAATTCAGTTAAACGACTAAAAAGCTTTCCGAAACAATTTAAACTTTTCATAAGGCGTCTTACCCTACAACCGTAACTAAATTCTTGGTAAGTTAAGAACACTATTATCGGAATGCGTATTAATGGCGAGTCTCTCGTGAATATTTTCTGCCACCTTGAATACGTTTATAATAGGGTAGAGTGGAATAAACAAGCGCATCGAGTTTGCTTCGCGTTAAATTCCTCGATCGAGCTTTCCAATGGAACGTGCATGCGTGCGTTAGGTCCACGTATTCGATTTTGTCTTTCTGAAATTCACGATTTCATTATAATTTTGATGAAAACGACATTTCGTAACGGAAAACGGAATTTTCCACAAGGTAGAATACAAAGTACAGTGTGAAAGAACGGATGCCTTGTTTCTGAGATATCTTTTAAAGAAGAATCTATGAACCAACCGGTAAAACGAAATCAATAGAGTCGTTCGATTGCAAATGACGTTCGAACCTCCCATCGAATTTATACCTAATTTTAAAATTAAAGACGAAATTTCGTACTTCGTATCGTAGAACGTCTTGCACGAGGCTAAACAATTTCATTGAAATGTTGAAGCGACGTAGCAACTGTTCAAGATTGTAAATTACGTTAAAAGGAATCGAGAGGAAGAGCAAGAGGCAGAGAGATATAGGCAAGCTTTATTTTTTGCGGAAATAAGGCGCGGAAAGTTTGCCTCTGACAAGTACGGTTGGTCAAAAAGGGAGCAGATGCAACGGTGGGTGTCTTTGGGACTCGAACTAGCGCATCGAAGGAATTTCTATTTCGAATGTCCGCGCAAGGCTTTTCCTTTTCTTCTCATCTCTTGTTCTAGTTTCCTTTTTATTCGGTAAATTTCCGTCGGAGGTAATATACGCTGGATATTATGTTATGGAATATCTCTGGCGTATCGTAAATGAAATTCATAAATTAATCGAAGCGAGAGCAAACCTTCTCATATTTATCGCGTAAATTTATTGGAATAAACGTTCGATTTGATCAAAAAATTTTTTACTTCCGTCATTGTATTTTCTTGTGCCCGAACGTATCGCGTTTTGAATTTACGCCGAGTTCTGAATAATACCGCGATGAAACGATTCGACGTCTACTCTCTCCTCGAGGAGAACAGCTTGAAAGGCATACCGCCATCGCGTGTTCAATTTCGAAGGTCAAAGCTAATCGCCTCTCGCGGAACGATGTGAATTTTAACGAGATTTATAATTGCGAGGGAGTTTGCTTCTCTTGTTACGCATTGATGAAACGAGGAGAGGCCACCGTGGTGAATGGAGGCAAATCGAGTTCGAGGTTCGAATCGATAATAATTTCTAGTAAAAATTGCTCTGCAAGTTCGGCCCCAGGATTCTTAACGTCATTCCTACGATTTTCCGAGTTGGTCGAGCTGCAGAAATTTCCAATCGAAAGGAACTCCGATTTATAATATTATGTATTCCGATTAGGAATTTACTGTTGCCATTTTTGCACTTTCATAAACGAAATGCGATTTGATTATCGACCATGGCAAATAGTCTCTAATCACGATTTTCGACGCGTCTAATTGCGCTCGGATCCTTTCAAGAAAGTTCGACCTTTCGAAACGAGGAAACTAGTTTCCAACCGAAGAAATTATTGTTGCGCCGAAGACGAGACGGAATTCACGGTTATCTATCACGAAAGGATAGGCATAATTATTTGTTTATATGTGTAATAATTGCTTGTTGGCAAAAGACGAAATACTCGATTCGACCGCGTAATCGAAGTTTGATCGCGCTTCGATTACGTTTAATTAAGTTCGACATTCGCGGAAGACCGCGAAGGATTTTCGTTGCGTTCCCTTCGAGTCGACGGAGAAATCACGAATGATATCGAACAAGTCGCATCGAGGTAGGAAGTTTCTTGGAACGTGGAAGATCGCGAAGGTGAACTCGAATCGTCTATGAATCGGCAAGAAGTTTTGAGGCGTATTTGAGCATCAACTGCGACAATGACGCAAGGAGCACATATTCGATTAAATATCGAACGTACAAAATTTAGAAACGAACTTAATTGCAGAAAGTTCGTGATCTCTGCCTCCGTCTCTTTCTCTATTGGTTTAAAATTATCGAAAGTTTTAAGTGGCACCACTTGCCTTGCCGACAACGATAAAACAAAGGAAGTCTAACTGGAAAATCAATTTATTAGGTTGTTCGGAAGGTCATTTCATTTTTTCCCAACAGTTTTTCATAAAAAAAAAAAACGAAATGATTTTCCGAACAATCTAATATATACGTCGTCGTATTTATTGCGCTCTTCGAATTGACAAGATCATTTATGACGTTAGATCGTTAGATTCGTAGATTTCGATCGTGACTTCGTTCGTCCGTTCGTTATAGAATCGCGTGGAAATGAAATTTGACGAGCTCCGTTGTTGAAGGGAAAATGCAGAGGCCAAATCGTTCGATCGAATAACGGAGATTTTCAATAACGAGGATCTCGGGGCTTCGTAGCTTTCCCGCGGTGTTCGTAAAATATTCAGGCAGGTATTATCGATCGAGGCGAATGCTCGCTGCCGAGTTCGCACTCATTAGTAATAAGCGTATAACGAGTTTCGGAAATTGTGGCCGTTGACAATGATCATCGGGTGCGCGCAGTAGCAACTGCATATCGCGCCGGGCGAACGGGTTTAGCGACTACTTGTTTCCAACTACGGCTGTTCATAATTAGTCGAGACTCTACCCGTTAAGCTGCGAAGTTATGTATTTACGAATGACGTGCTCGACACTCGCGAGTCTTCGGATATATTATTATTAGCCGGACGGAACTTCGGGCGGTCTTCCAATTAAAAAAGTTCTTATCGATACGCGATTTCTAAAGCAGAATGGAGTACCCTTACTGTCTGGAAGCATTCGAAGCGACGACACGAATCGTCGAAGAACGTTGGATTCTCGCAAAGCTCGAACGAGATCCTTTCGCGCGACAGACGTTAAAAGAAGTTCGGTTTTCGACTCTCACGACTCAGCCAAGTGCTTGGATATTTTTTCACACTGCTCTTTACGTCTGCTACTGTCGCTACGAGGACGGACGAGTCGATTCCATTGGTTGCCGATTTACCATGAAGAATGATTTTCGATAAAGGCTTGTTACCTTTCTGCGATCAATTAGTCAATGATCGGAATAGGACTGCTTTGAGGATCCTCGACGCAGCTCGAAGAAAAATTATCCGGTGGGGAAAGGGGTGTCGAGTCCTAGAGTTTGAAGGTGCTGTTGAATGGAATCATAGTTGCGATGAAAATGACAGTGATCTTGATAACTAGGCTAATAATGCTAACGAACTATCGATGAAATACTTCCAACGACAAAGATGATGTCCGAACAAGAATAAGGCTGGGTTTGTTTTCAGCAGCGATAATGATAACGCTCGAGCAGAACGAGGAAGATGAGACTGCTATAAAAACACGGCAGCGTTAAAAACAGCCAAAAGTAGACCGTAGCAATTTTGAAGATTGCGAACTGCTGGAACGTTTCTACGAGGGCTTTCATCGTTTTTCGTTATCTCTAAATGCGAAGAACGCCAGCGTGATTTTCTCTCGCAATTTGCGTTCGGCGTTATTCGTAGGACCGAGGAAGAAAATACGCGTTAACCCTTTGAAGTGGCGACGAAAGGATATCGCCGAGAATCGAGAAGACGTAGCAAACGACGAAATAAGATTGGACTCCTCGAGATTCCGACCTCTATCCCGAGATGCTGAAACTCTCGAAAGAATTCGTGCCCCTTTAAAGATGTGGTTTTAGAAACGTCTCGAGATGCGAAGCTTTTTCGCGATGTATTTAGGTCCTCTTAGAGTTTAATAAAATAAAGTATAAGTTCGCGCGAGTCTCGAGGACTCGAACGTTATCACGGAGGAATTTTTCACCCGCGAGGATGCGATCCTTACCGTTTGCGGGCACTTCTGATGATAATAAATTCCAACGTAGAATGAGATGAAAACGAGAGACGTTGCGACGAACAGAGGAAATAATTAACTCGACGTGTCACTCGGGTGAAAAGCGTAATTACGATGGTCGACTTCAAAATTGCGACGTTTCCTTCTCGATGGCTAGAAATCTCGGTGTTTAGAGTTGAAGTTTGAAGACTGTAAAAGCGACAGGGGGTACGTCGCGCACGCATTGTTATCGTTGAAAACGAGGAGGGACAAACGCGTAAAGAGAGACGTCTCAGAGAGATGTACGTATGAGTTGGCTCGTCTTTGAGTTCTTTCCGGCATGATATTCGCCTTTCTGCCGCTTCTTCGACGTCGGTTCACGAAAATGGAAGGTAGAGACACCCGCGGTCGCTCTAGCGATTTCACAGTAAACATTTGCCCGTAGCTTACGTTTGTCGTTGCTCAAGTTAAATTGCCTTCAAAATTGCATCTCCGCGAGTGTGGAACTATAACGGTGTGTGTCTCCATCCAACGATGTCCGGACACTGGCCTGAAAATGCACGAATTGTTTCCTTCAATTTTATCCTTCGTTCGCCTATCTCCGTTCTCCCATATTGCTGTCGACACTCTTAATTCGCCAAAGATTACTCGAAAGGATTCGATCGTTTCGTTTTAAATTATTCTCGTCGGGTCGACTGTCTTCTAAAGTTGATTCGCTCGAAGACGAGGCGATCGAACGCAGTACGACCGTAGGCTGTTTTACGAGGAAGAGACTCCGCGGAGAGTGGTTATCGACGACGGAAGATTTCCTTCGTGTCTTCGCGTGACTCACGATGGACAACGACGCATTCTCGAGTAGGCGAGAGCCATTGTACGAAGAAACAGCCATCGTCCACTTCAGTGACGCGTCGTTACGTGCTCGCTCCTCCCGTTCCACCTTCTCGTGTCTCTACCGCTGTCTCGAGTGTCTTCAAGGGACGCTAACAGCTCGTACGCGAGACGCCACCGCGTTTCCAGCGCCACGGACTCGCGAGAACGATCAAAAGACGATTGACGTCGTCTAAGGAAGGCCAATGGCGTCTTTCAGACCATCGATCGAACGACCAAACTGGTGACGGGTGGACGGGAAAATCACAGCGCCATTCTGATGCGAGGTGCTAAAGCGAAAATATTAGATTGTAATTTCGTTTATTTTTTTTTATGGAAACTATTTATGGAAATTTTGTATGGAATTACAATTTAAATATGAAATCGTAACAAAATTTTACGCACGACGGATATAATCGTCAAGAACACTTAATTGGTTAAGGTACCAAGGGGCATTTACGATCACTCCGAGCACAGTTCGTATCGATTTGATCTTACCTCACAGTCGAACTCCACAAGTCCAAAGAGGCATCATGCTTATTTTTTACATCGAGGGACGAAGGAGGCAGCTCGCGATCGGTCATCGTTCGCAAACTCAGGAACGCTTTTCACTCGTTTCTCGATCGAATCGAGGCTCCAGCCATGCCGTGGAGGAGCAGGAAGGCACGGAGGAAAGCGAGGTTCATTAGGATCGATAGGTCGGCGCGCGCTCAGGTCGAGACCGACTTTGGCTTCCCCGGTCGTTTAGCGCGAATTAAGTGAGCGAACGCACCGGCAGGAGAACGTAGCCGGCGTAAATCGCGCACGGGAAGGGGCGGTATTGCGCGCATAATGGCTTTCCAATGTACCGTGCGAGAACGGGTGCAACACTCGCGTGAAATATTTATCGCGAGGCAAGGAGAGATAATGCACGCGCGAACTGGAATTTATTCGATGCGCCGGCTCGACCAAAGGAGGAGGGCCCTGGGAAAGCTGAAGAGGACGAACGAGAGCGAAAGAGAGCGCTGGAGGGGAGAGGGGAAAGGGAAATGGTCTAGGAGACCCTTTCGCCCGGTCGGTCGACCTCCCACTCTTGACCTCGTAGCTGGCAAGGCGCTCCGCATTAATCTTCGCTACGCCTCGAGGACCAGAAAATCATATTTTCCATCATCTCTTTCCTTTTCCAACCGTCGTCTTCAGAGTTTTCAGTTACAAGATGCAGGAATCTTGTAGATAAATACTCGAAGAAATTCGAGTACGAAAATATTCGCGTTTAAATGCACCTTCTTTCCATTCTTCTCCTTCATCGAGATATTTTCCTAACGTTTGATATAACCGTATCGAACTGCTTGCTCGACGGGTCGGGAACGAAGGGGGAAATGGTGGAGGAATAAGAGTCGGTATCGCGAGTATCGAGCATCTTCGTTTCTCTCTTTTTCTTCTTTTTAACAGCGCGAGTTTCAAGCATTCCCCGACAAGCATTTGCAGAGAACGAGTCTTTCGTCCTGCGTTATTTACTTCGAATTGTTCCTTCTCGATGCGCAACGAAGCAACGATGCGATTCTCGAGCTATCGTTGTAACCAGGCACGGCTAATGCCGTTCTCGGACTTTGAAGAACCGAAGAATACGAAGAAGTTGCTCGAGATAACGAAGTAAATCGTGGGAACGGTAACGCGTTTAAAATAATATTGAAATTTCCGGAGGGTAGCCGAAGAAAATGCTCGCGTGCGTGTTTGCGTTCATTGTTTGCATCGTTAATGGACAAAGAGCTGGCAGCAGTAATAAGTAAATGAGTCTCATACACTGGAAATTTTCGTTCTACGGCACGAATTCCTTTGACTACTTTGAACGCGGTCGCGTGTTTCTTCTAAGAATGGGAGGAAAAACAAAGGTAGACGATTCGAGTTCCGCTGCCGAGATAAGAAAAAAAATTAAAAAATCACGCGAAGCGTAACAAAGATTGCGCTAAAACTAAACGAGCGGCGGATAAGAAAGAGAGAAAACAATAGAAAAAGGCGAACCTACGATAAAGCAATATCCCCATGTAATACGAACTCGCGGTTTGGTTTCCGCTGCTTTACTGGTTTCATCCTCATTTTTTCAAATCTTTCTTCTCTCTAAAATAATATCGCCGAATGAAAATAATATCACGATGTTCGTCTTTCTATCTTTCTAAATGGCATCTACAAATCATGGAAATCGCGTGAAAATGATATTACGGACTTTGACCTAAATGTTGCAGCAAAATATTTCGTTATTCGTCCGAAATTGGAGTTTTGAAGGCGATGAAATTCGGTAGACTTTAACGTTTCTCTCAATTCTCGATCGACGCGTAAAATATTTCTTCTCTCACATTTTTATCTTTCTACCTGACGTTTAAAAATCACGAAAATCGTCTGAAAATAATAACACGATGTCCCAGTTGAACGTTGCAACGAAATACTTCGCGATTCGTTTGAAATTGCAATCTTGTTCGACGACGGTTAAAATTACGAAGATCCTTCGATGCAGAACGCTTTGGAGGCGATAAAATTCCTAATCGATTCGGCGGGCTTTTACGTTGCTCTCGATTTTCGATGGACGCGCCTCGCTCTCTCGTAATCTACGTACTTTCCATGGTACGTCGTCATAGCCTTTGTGCGAAGATAAAACCGTTGTTGGCTCGGTGTCGTTGCGAGAATTCTCGTTGACGAGGTTTCCTAGACCACATTGATGAATTCCGCGATGTAAAGCACTCGACGCATTCGACGAGGAAATTCAGTCGTACGATCAAGAGATACAATACGTACGCGACGTCCCATTATCACCTGAAGCACGCCTACCTTACGAGACTCGGATTCAGTAACGGTTAGAAGGAATTAATTTTTTGACACGATTCGTCTAGTCTTTCGAAACGTTCGCATCAACGATTCTTCTTTACTCGAATACTTTTCGTTATTTCGAGTTCGCGAG
Source organism: Liostenogaster flavolineata (assembly GCA_025433975.1). NCBI lineage: Eukaryota > Metazoa > Arthropoda > Insecta > Hymenoptera > Vespidae > Liostenogaster > Liostenogaster flavolineata. The sequence continues at coordinate 1,051,097 of JAITYT010002159.1, read as the reverse complement.
AAAGAAACGCTTTTGAGCTCTTCCTCGCGGCATAGAGCAAAACTCGCGGTCCGATTTACAAGCGAAACCCGACGAATGCGAATCAGATTTCTGATTCACCGACCGAGGTTTCCGCACATCCGGCAAAGAGAGAGAGAGAGAGAGAGATCGAGCGTACGGCTTGTTTGTTACCGCACGAGAGCGACTTTGTCCCAAACTATGGCGCGAGCTAATGCAAATGAAATCGCAAAGCAAAGGATTAAAATGAGATGCCATCTCTCCACGGAACTTTCGAAGCGTTATTCCGATACCGAATTGCCGAGGCAATTAAACAAAACAATGTCAGTTACACTGAGGATATCGAACCATGCTCGAACGAACTTCTTAATCAGTACAACGTTGTGTTTTGCGAAACTGTTTGATCTTCTCATTTTCAAGATACATGAATTCCTAATTGTTGCTTGACCGTATTTCACGCTTGTCTTTGGAAGGATTTTTGTGAATTTGCGTTGTAGATGTATGCGCGATGATCAACTTATTGTAAACAATGACACATACCCTAGACGAATAGTTTCTAAATTTTTCACAATAAAAATCTTCACAAACGTATGTCAAACAAACATTTTTAATACGTAAACACAATAAATTTATCTTATCCTTATATGAAAGTCTTAAATAATCGGGGGTTTGTCCCAAAGACTGACTCATCATATTATATATTATAAAAATTTAGAAAAGTACTTAGCACGAAATTTAAGACTCTCAAACGTAGTTTTAAAGTAAAGGAAGGTCGCCGAAAATAATCGCTTATGATTACCGTTCAGCACCTCCCCCTAGAGCCTCCTCATTTGGTTTCGCTCCTTTATATTAAAGCAACGCCCACTTTAGGAACCTCTGCGCTAGACGGACGAAGGACATCGCTTCGTGGAAAACGATTTCTTTTTTTCTTGATTTTTGACTAAGAAATTATTTTGATATACTTCGAGGTTCAACGTCGCAAAAAGGCGAGGGATATTTTTAAAAAAACCCAATCAGGATTCTTTCGTGATCGATTATTTCCAAATTGCGTATTTATTTATTCCAAGGCAAGATAATAATGCAACACAGCAGAGCACGGAGCTCGTTTCGCGCATAGGCATCCAGTTGGCCGCGGCATCGCACCGTCCAGGAGAACGGATCTACCTAATTAAGCCAGTCATCGGCAAGGCCTCGTTCGGGACTAATTATCCGCAGACGGATTAATTCGGCTACCGGCTGATTCGTCCCGGAAATAGCTATAGATGCTCGCCTAGCCGCGTATTACGTTCGTATTTTGGCCCGTGCGTGCGCGGCATACGAAGCTATTTCCTACGGAGCTCCGGAAATTACTTTCGCGTGCCAACGAGGATCGAAGATACGCCGACAGATTCTTGATACAAGATAGATTCTTTTTATCATAGAAATTTCTTTTGACAAGTGGTCGCTATTTACGGTATCCCGTCGTCCAGAGGATACGATATCCTGTGGTAAACGAAAAGGATTCGTCTCCTCGTGCTCGGACACCCACGAAGGAAGGAATTTAAATGTATCCGAGCAAACTCGTTATGCGTCGCAGTTGCTAAAATCATTTTTGTTTAAAGTGTTAAAATTCAGAGTGTTAAAAATTCGTTAAATAACGAAAGTATTTTTAAATTGAACGCTTGAGAAATTGTTTGAAAAAACAGGGGAATAGCCCCGATATTTCCCGGCCATGTCGGACAGTCGTGGGTTTGTACTACTTGGTTACATCTCGAATTCACACTAGGAGCAAGATCGTGCACGAACTCGGGTCGATTGGGAGTTGCAACGAATAAAATTCCATTTTTCTTACGACTGACTAGACACGAACTCATCGAGGTATAACTTAGAAAATGGCACTCGTTTGTCGATTTGTAATTCTACGTTCCACGCAAACTTTTT
>JAITYT010002159.1:1001779-1016864 GCA_025433975.1 Liostenogaster flavolineata | reverse complement strand
CTCTCTCTCTCTCTCTCTCTCTTATTCGACCTGCCTGCGTTCGCATACAGATGGCAACTCATTAATTCAACCTCCATGGCGGAACACGTGCGATGCAAAATGGCTCGACATTGTGTAACGTAGCAATAATCCGTTCCGCAAAATTAGAAGAAATATGGTTACTTCGTTTGCAATTTTCAATAATCGTTTCGACAATCGCCATGTGGTAATTTCTAACGAATATTTTCAAGCGTGTCGCAAAGTACGCGTTCAAAATCTGTACGTTATAACGACCACGATGCGTCTTTAAAAAGTCGAGAAGTCGAAAGCTATTCGTTTTAGAACGTTTGTAGCTTTACGTCGTGGTACATCGAAATTTTGCCTTTTGTTCGAAGTAGTTTATAACGAAGCAAAAATTAATACCATAAATCTGTCGACTTCGTTGTAAATATATAATTATTTCCTAATAAAAAAACTGAAACGCTCTAAAAAGAAACTGAAGCATGGAAGACTTGTCCATTGTTCCCTCTTACTACGAAAAAAAACCTATTACCCATTTTTGCACGACTACAACGAACAAGACGCTCTGAAAGGCGCAAGGAGACCAATTCACTTACGAAGACGTAACGAGAACGTGCGAATTCGAGACTTTGGAATCCAGTAAATATTGAATTTACGCGAGGAAAACGATGGATTCCTTTCTTTCTAGTCGATTAGATTTGCCTTTCGTAACGAATTAAATGTCTTCTCCCTTAACCTTCCTTCTTTCTTCCTTTTTGCCTCGTTCTTCCATCGCTTCTTTCAACCTTGATGGAGTTGTACCGCGGCGCACTCTGTGGCCTGCGAAGCGCGAAAGCTTTTCGAACGTAATCGTGCGTAAGCGGAAGGGAAATCATAAGGAAAATTCTTTGAAAAATCCAGAACCGGGGCGAGCGAAGAATATCCTCGGTAAGAATAATGGAAGATATCAACTGTCAAAATTGATCGATCGATGAACGATCTACGCGATTATACGCGAAATATCACGACGATTCCCACTTTATGATAATTCTTTGCTCTCTTGATAATATTACTGAAAAGTAATCATAACTTCTATTTGAATTTATTTATTGAAGAAATTCTAAATTTCACAATAATGAACAAAATAATTTCCATTTCTAACACTTTTTGCTAGTGTAAAGGCAGTCGTTCGATTCCCTTTTTAAAAGATCTTTAAAATACAATAAAAAAAATTTTTAATTACCTTCCGATAAACCTAATAATTGCGCATCACGGTGCGTCGGTGCTCGTCGAGTCAACAAAATTTTGCTTGGCTCTTGCTTTAATCCGAACGGAGTGAAAAAATCGCGGCTCCTTGTTCTTAACGTGGCTCAACAACGGAAGAAAAATATTTGTCACGATACTCGTCACGTCTCGATGAAATTCCGTGTGCTCAGTTGCGAGATAGGGAACTCTTGGAATTTCTTAGCGATTCCAAAACGTCCGAATTGCTTACGGGCCGAGGCATCGCCGTGCTTCCGTTGTCTCGACGATAATGGCGTGAACACGCGTAAAATTAATGACGCGTCTGCAAACGGCGAGGCTGACCACCAGAGACAAGAAATTAACAAGAAGTTCCATTGAAACTAAAACGACAAAGGGGTTCGGTCGGTGCCTCCAATTTGTGTCCGTTTAAATCCGGTAGACGAAACGGTAATTGGCAAGAGCGCATTGTTGCGTAATCAGAGAAACGTCAATGGTCGAATTACCGTAAGACTCGCTTTTAACGGAAATAGTTTCGAGCGCGGTCGAAAACGCTATCTTCTCCTCCAACCGACGTATCGATTCAATTCCTTCCTCCATCTTGGATGCTGCTAATTAGGACGAATGCCAGATTGTCTTGTCGCGTTGTACTTTGTTGCGAATACTTTCTATCGCCGCAACTAAGTGTTGCAACGTTCTTGAGAATGGCTGTGTTCAATTAGCTCTACGCAATATGCGTATTGCGTTTACTCATCGATCCCTTGTATTAAGAATGGCTCTTCTTTGGATCGAATTAAAATCAAAGCTCTTCGAATACCTGTTACGCGGTCAAGCTAGAGATACTCGCAATTTACGATCTTGCAAGCGTCACAACCTTTGGAATCCTGGAAAGTGGCAGGAGAAGCGACGAAAGTTGGCGAATCAAACCGACGAGGATGGGAAATATTATTGTAAGATTTGTTTGAAATATGGAAATCGTGAAACTCCAGGAATTAAAGCAGGGGAGATGAACACGTAGTAAAATGGTTTCGATAACTGTCTATTTATAATACAAAACACGCAATACAATAACGCTGACGACACAGTTCAAAAATGTTACCAAGCACCGTGTATAATATTTATTACTTCGCATGAACTGAAAGTCAAAATATGAGAGGATAAATGACACGCATCAACTTACTATAGAAGCCAGTAGTAAATTTACCTTGTTTTTAGTCTTAATGTCAGTTTTGAAGACTGCATTATTATGAAAAATAATTATGAAATGCATTATTATGAACGCCCTACACCCAAAGCCTTGTTTCATTCTATACCTTTTCCGTCTCTTCATATTTACGTTGTTTTTATTCTCAATGAGCGTTACTTGACTAGGCCGTAAGGGTCCATAAAGTAACAAAAATTGCTCGATCCCTCTTGATTAGTCCCAAGAATTTCCTGTCACCCTACCTGCTCTAAAGTCCTTTGTCTTAAATCATCAAGTCAATTTATCGTGGAATCTTACGCGAATTACTTCCACGAATAAACGAGTTTCAAAGGGGACTTGGAAAGCTACTGAATTATAGCGACGTAAACGTCTTCCGTTTACTACTGTTATATCGTTTATATACGATCGATTAAACTTCCATTTAAAATTAATACTCGAAACGTTCTCCTGAATCATTGTAAGCTCGCACCATTGTTCCGTTTTACCATGAATTTACACGAATAGATGCCAGTAGAATCTGAAGTTATTAGCATCCGCGGTAGGATTAACGCCGGATGCTTCTCAAGAACCAAACCCAGTTGTTGTGTTAATTGTACTTTCATTCTAATTGGAATAATTCCGATTGAATTCCCAACTAGCCGTGCTTCCCATTGATTCCGCCGACTATTTATCGACTTAAAGGAAAATTAGTACATAAATCAGGATATAAACGAAAATGAAGTTTAAGAATGCATTCACGTTACAAATGGAAACAACGAAAACACTTGAAGAAGGGAAACGTATAAGACGAGAAGCAGTCCGATGGAGGATTCGAATCAAGCGTAGTACTGCACAGTGTGCGATAGCGTTCGCGAGTTGTTTGAGAAGAGATCGATTGAAAAATATCACTCGCGTACTATATTATACTTTAATTGCAATCATACAGTATTACGGTAGCGCTTGCGAGTTATGTTAATAGCGTGTTTGTATCACATAATCAATAGACTAGCAATTAATAGAATCACTCTATTGTACAATAATATGAATATCTTACCTACATTAATTTTTGAAGCCCCACGATATCTATACTAGAATAATCTTACATAAATCTGGGAGAGCCACTAGCGCCATGTTGAAGTAGTAGAATGCATTCGAGAATATCGATACCGTTGTGGTTTGGGTAGTTTAGCGGATTAGAGCATTCTAGGCGTAATGCGAAGACCTGGATTCGAATTGCGACTCAATTTGACCTCTATTATTTTTCTCTAAATTTCGTCTTGGTGTTACATCGATTATAAAAATGTGGGGAGTGACTCGCGTCCAGTGTTTTCTCTAAAATGTGCGTTTGTGCGCGTAGACATAGATTTTAAACGTAGCACAAACGAGAAATAATCGTACACGCAACAAAATTTTTCCATCAAAAATTGTATCGGGAAGCCAGTTAGTTCAAAGTCCTGCTTTTTGTGCTCTCAGCGCCGTGGATTCTTCCGGAGAATACGAAACTGATAAGCTTCGGAATGTTAAATAATAGTCTCCGGAAGAAACTGGATTGCATCGCTACGCGCTCACATCACCGTCCGGGCGATTTTGGTCTTTACTACTTGATTCCATCCGGCGGATGCGAAATCGATTACGTATAATGATAAGATGTTTGATAATGCTCAACCGAGAAAAAATTACGTTGTGTCGTCACAGTCCCATCGCACGGTGCCTTCGTAGAGACTGGTGTCTCCACAGGTCCTGACACAACCTAGGCGTCGCGATTGGTTACATAAGAGTCGCGACAATTGCTAGGGCTTGTATTTCTTGTAGTATTAAACTTTGTTTAAAGGAAAGACTTGTTCTTCTATTAGCCATTCCTAGACAATTCCCTAGATATATATCGCGTAATTCCTCAAAAAATAGACGAATTAGAATTCTTGCAGGCCTTGTGTCCTTCTAAGCGCGTAAAACGTCGCTCGTATCGTGAAAATTCCGCGGGTCAACTCCAACGAGCTTCGACTTCTCAACAATCCTTACGCTCTGACGACACGATAAAAGATACGAAAAAAATCGAAATAAATTCGCTCGATGTCGCGATATCGATACCATCGTCGCATCGAATGCCATTTCGACGCGGCATTTCCGTCGTACCGGACGATCGCTTAAAGTTATGAAAGCGACTACTGCTGTCTGCATCGCGGTACGCTTCTCGTCTCGGTGGGGAGATATACGTACATTCGAAAGCTCAGTTTTTGTTCGGCGCGCTTTATTTCCTGGACATTTCCTTCTGTCGTCCAGTCACGTTTTCTGTCCGAAGGAAAACGCGGAGCCGTCGCGACGATACGGAGTCTGGCAACGTGTAACGAGATAGATTCGGAAGAGTGCAAAAGAGAAAGAAGGGTACGTCGCGAAAAACACGGAGGCGACAGTGGCGAAAAGTGAAGGATACGACAACCTTTCGAAATAAGGAAGACGCGTCGCTTTTATACGTGACGTTACCGTGACCGAGCCATCACGCGTATCTACGACCGTTTCTCTTGCCAGGAAGTCGATACGTACGGGTTTCTTCCTTCTGTAATATATTGCTCGTTATCGGTAATGCCTCGCGTTGCTGAACAAAGGGAAGCCTCGAAAAATCTTGTCCCTTTCGCTGCGTGAATATATCGACCCTTATCAAACGTACGTCACGACAAATATGTTCGATCTATTAAGCTGACGAGAAAGAAGGCTTTTTACAAATAAATGGCATTATATTATTCTTTGAACGACTTCCATCAGCGTTACGTTTACGAATGACAAAGCTGTCGGAAGCTATGACGAAAAGTCATCGAAAGAAATGAAAAATATATAATTGATTGAAGTTCATTCTTTGTATAGAAAATTGAATTTTACTTCGCACTAAATTGACAAGAATTTTGTCAATGCCTACTTATTCCATGTGGTTTTTATTAATTTGTTGAAAATATATTTCTAATGATATTATTTTGCTAACTCAATAATTACGCGTGTTTTAAATTATTCGTAATAAAACGTCTTTTCGTATAGAGCGACGCACTTTTTACTTTGCACTTAACGATTTAGCAGATAATCGAGTGTAAAAAACGCACGATCGAACGTGTGGCATGCATCTATAGGATAAATAAGAAGAGTCGAGTGAGCCTTTCTCGACTCATTAAAAAGCTCAGACTAATCTATCCTGCCGTATTATTATATTTTTTAATAATTAATTTTATATCATTTCTGTTTTGCCTTTAACACGTTTACGACGGGTCGTACCACCAGTGGTATATTCTCGATTGTCCAATCAGACGGGGTGTACCACCGGTGGTACAGGCGGATCTAATTACAGCTTCTTTCCCGCTAAAATATATCTAGGAAAAAATTTTAATCAATCGAACGATTAATGCTATGAGAAATTTATTCTCTGAAACGACCGATTTTGAACCATCGATTAGAATTTTTATGCACATCTGAAGAACGCGACGTCGTAATTGCGATCATGATAGGAATACTCGCTCGAGGAAGAAACGCACCACGGCCAGTTAGGACCCAATCGTAAACGTGTTAATAATTTGTGATGCCGTTGAGGCGCAACGACATATCCTTTCGTGTATTCGAATTAATTCTCCGTGAATGAATAATGTTATTGAATACGATCGCTTACTTGGCGATGAGTACGAGGTGCTTCGGTGTACAATGCATTGGATGCTTACCTGCAAAAAAAAGAAATTAATGGTTAGTGGAAATGTGGTATCATCCTTGAGACTATGATAACTCTTCAGCACAAAGGGTGTTAATAATTTATTGCGAGATAGTGGCTCGATAATGCACGTTAAAAAACGATTTGTTTGGCAAAATTTCACCATCTGTTTGACTAATTGGCAATGATGAATATTTACCGGCAGCGTAGCTTCCCCTGTCTAAATCGTGTCGCGAACTTCGAATGAACATATCGAAACTCACAGTTGCTTATCAAAACTATTTGATCATACCAACAGAATTAAAGCGACAGTCTTAGAACCACTAAGAAGATAGTGCAAATCAATAGTTCAAGAGTGTTCGTGAGTCGAATAGCGTTTATAAATAATGCGAGACGTTTTTAAAGCTCTCGGGTACTCGTACAGGGAATTAATCTTCTAAGGACGGGATATTTAAATTTATTATACTTCCGCTAGTGAACGGATTTATATTGGCCCACGGGATTTAATTTTGTCCTACCTCATTAAAATTACTGTAGTTTCCGAATTTGTTAAGTTATTTAAAATAGAAAAAAAAACTAAGCTACTCGATATTACGATTTTGAGACTGTCGATGTATCGAACACTTAGCTTCTTTAGCCACTACGCAGGTATCGATACGTCGGGCGTTAATCCTCGAACGACGTACGAAAGCACAAGAATTACGGCTCTGATTCAAGTCAAACCCTATAAAGTTTCTTTCGACGTCTCGAGCGATTATTATTATTACACAATGGAGGATTGTGACGTGCAAACACGACGGTAATAAATCGAACAGTTTAGAAGTTATCATTTTGGTGCAACGTAAGGGAAAAGACGAAGGAATTAAAAGCGGAGGTATTGGGCAAGTCCGAAAGGAGGGAGAAGGAGAGGGGAGAGGAGGAGAGAAAAGCGATCAAAAAAAGAAGAAAAAAAAAGAAACATTCTTATCCACCATCGCCATTCGTTCTCGAGGAACTTAATGAGGTCGCAGCTTTTAAAGAGTCGAAGCAAATTCGTTTCGCCTAGAACTATTCGCTATCGAAACGAGTGTGTCTCTTTATTTTCCTTTGCGTTAAAGAGAAAGGAGAGAACGAAATCGCTCTCGACGCAATAGCCTTTCTATTATTTTCCATTAATTTGCTTACGATAAAAGAGAGGTTAAAATTATGCGACGGATTTCGTGTCGCAAAAAAATGTAATAAAAAAAAATGTACAGTACTTTCTTTATTCTCGCGGGACGACTTTGGATTCGATCAACGCGACGATTGAAATTCGTAATCGTCCTATAAGATGGAATTGGTAACGTCTCGAAAGTCGTGGAAAAGTCGTAAGCGTTTCCAGAAGTTTTCAGAGGCAAGGAACCGCGTTCGACCAAGCAGTTCATCAATTTCCACCTCCCTCGTCCTTTTGTTCTTTATTTTGGACGTTTCCTTGCGTTCTCAAAGTACGACGTACCCGCAATACCGTTCACGCTTTTGCGAGGAAAAAGTACGACAGGAGTAAAACCGAGAATGAAATACGATTGTTTAACAAGTAACCAAAGCAGGCACGAAACGAATGTTCCAAGCGTTGCTTCGTTCGCAGTGAAAAATAGTGCGACTTCTGTTTACGAGGTACGCGTGCACGTATGCGCACAGCGGGTAGAATTCGAAGGTAGATTTCTTTTTCATCGCGTCATACGCGATGCTGACGTGAAATTTGTACCGGATTTAAAACGCATCGAGAAACGTCAAAATTAAATTCCATTGCACGCGCGATATGAGAAAGCGAAACACAGAGAAAACACGTTGCGAACAATAACTGCGATGAAAAATTCATGTCAACATCTGCGTACCGTTAAAAATAATTGATCGACGTTGCATATCTTCGCTCGATACGAGAACGACTCGCGTACCGTCAACAAGTCTTTATATCAAATTTAATGCTCATTGTTCGAAGGTACAATGTCGAATCGTTGCAGGATCGAGCGCAGATTCTCGATGCAGCCGTACATAAATTCGGTACGGTATGTAAACGATCGTACACGGCATTATTGAACGCGAATTTATATTTAACGAAGTGCGACACATACTGCGTCAGCGCGAATAAGCGCGCGCACGTGCCACGAATGAATGTCGCTCGGTTTTGTCTCCTCCGTGCGCTACACCATGGCCGTGTCTTAAAAGCGCTTCGAAGCGTAAAAGATCGATCTTTAAAAAGGACGAAGTCGTCGCTCGTTAATGGAAACGCGATTCGTATTTTGTTTACGAGTGTTCAAAGCATCAGTAATCGCATCGACTGCGACGTCGATGGAAAAAAATTCCGTAAAAGCTTTCGATGCTAGAGCGAGCCGAGGAAAAATCTGGCGTCGATACAACGCCTCTATGGAGATGATTTGATTGACTTCGCGATAACTCCGTGATAATACAAATAAATTCGATTCGAGTGCGCGAACTTCCATCCAGCCGCTCGTATAATACAAATATTTGCACTTTCTCGCACGAACATTTTCCCACTATGCTGAATTTCTTTTGCCCGCTTCAAATTCCATTCCGATTTTTGCGGGATTTCCCCTGTCGCGCTCCCGATGTAATTTCTCCCGCTGGAAATTGCAGACGTACGAGAAAAATCTTTTCAAGATGGTTTTTTTCGACAAATTTTTCCTTTTCCACGGCGATCCGGGAACGATTTAATCAGCCAAGCGATTCGATCATCAGAACGTGACAAGCGACGTCCAAATATAAAATAAGAATCGTTCTACATTTTAGCAGCAACGATCTCGCGTTGGAAACGTAACCGTTCTTGTCTTCGCGATTCCCGAGAAAAAAAGTAAAATATATCGATTAGAAAATAGCGTCGTATTTGCGTACGCCAAAATCGTGGAAGATATCTATTAAAAGATCATTGTCAATGAGGGCGATTACGTCATTGACTTAAAATGGAAATATTGAATCGACAAGAAAGAAATTTCATTTGTTTTTAATACGAGATTAAAACTTAACTTTTTATACAAAGAATGAACTTCAATTTATTATACATTTTTCATTTTCTTCGATGATCTTTTGCCACCTTTCTAGCGATTTCTTCTGGCTGCTACCGCGGTAGTGGTCTGAAATTTCCAGAGCACATTTTCGCGCACACGATATTTTCGTTCGTAACACTCCAAAATATCAAATTCTAGGTATATGCATGTACAGATCCTCCACAGGATAAATAATATATTTGTTTGTTTAATAACATTACTTGTCATAAATTTAAGTTACAAAATTATCGGTCATAGCGACGTGTTTACGTGGAACACATACATGAATCTTTCGGCTCTATCAATTGTTTTCGCCAAACGCATATATGAGTTCCTCGGCCAAATTGATGGTTTGCGCAGAACGCATATATGCGGCGGTAGTCCGCAAAGGGTTAAAGAGGTAAAAGAGGCCGAGATTGGAAATAAAGTGACGCGAGGTCGGCGAATACAAACGTCCTGGCGTATCGTTGCGTCTCGCGACGCCGCCATTGTCCGTCGTCGGTGCGATTGATGCGTATCCGTGTATTCGTCATTACGAAAGGTACCGATCGTTACTTACGGAAGCGTACGCAGAGCCTTGTTTGCGCAACGAAAATACGCCCCGCAAGAGAAGCGCGCAACAACGACGACGCTCCGTTGCACAGATTAAAATGGATGGGCGGCGCTGCGCTCCTCGTACGGCATCGCGTTTTTCATTTAAAGAGAGCAAGACTCCGACTACGAAAATACGACGATGTTCACTTCGAACGAATATCCTAACGAGCGATTGCTTCGACGTGGATTTTTCCTGTTTTCTCTCTCATCGATAGAGATATTCGCCTCTGGATCCATGCTGACGAACGCAACGACCGTTCGCATCCATTTTGCGATTTCGTGCATTTCCTTTTATTCTGAATATTATTAGGGGTTGTTTGCTGTTTTGCGCAAGTCGCAGGATTTTTGCGATAATTATAGCGACTTCACGAGGTGATTTTTCCCTGCTTGCTCTGATATCGATGCAGATATTCACCTTTGGATTCTTGCCAAAGAACGCAACGATGATTCGCTTCCATTTTACGATTTTATGATAGTATTTCTCGTGGTCTTTGTTGTATTTCAAATGTCGTTAGGGATCGTTTGTTCTTTAGCGCAAGTCGCACGATTTTTTCGGAAATTATCGTGACTCGATGATGTGACGCAAACGATCCTTGCGATTTAGACGTTTAAGGAGTTCATTCGAGAAAAAATTCGAGTCGAATTCTTGAATCTTAAATATTCGGAAAATGACGTCTACGAATTTTCATTGCCACGAATTTCAACGAGTTCTACGGATTTGTCGGGAATGAAAGACAGAGTCGATGTTAAGAGACGAGAAATATCTCGCAGCAGTTCCTCGAATCATCGAATTTCGAAAACTCTTCCGTTTCTCGATGCGTCCGATCGGCGCGAATTTCTCACGATTATCGAGATTCTGTACGTCTCACCAAGGAGAATCATGAAAATTACGATCGGAAAACGCTTCGCGAAACCCTCCAATCTTCCGGACGTTTATGAACGAGTACCAAATTTTCCTCCCTCATACTCTCCATCTCCCTTTCGAATACCTAGAATTATCGTGCGTTATCGACGTTCGATGTTCCCCCTCCAAAAAAAAAGATAAAAAAGAAGAAATCGAGGAAAGGGGAGAAGTTATCGCGCATACGACCCTCGCGGCAGTCTTCAAACGTGCAGAAGAAGTTTCGAAGACGTGACTGGCTTCTAGTATGCGCCGGTGGACTTACGAACGTACGTTGAACGGGCAGGAGTACGATTACCGCTGGTTGCAGACCGAAGAAACGCCCGAGCAAGGGAGGATGGACGAACCGCTCGTACCACGGAACGACGACGCTTACGTGGCCACTCGAAATAATGCCTTCGATGCGCTTAGAATCACCGGCATTATCGACGCTTTGATGGGACTTCTATGTCGAATGAGGATCCTCCTCTCACCTTCTTCAACGTTGTACTACGTTACGACAGTTGCGGCATTTTTCTCCTCTTATGCGTCTTCCATCTTGCCACGAACTACGGCCGACTTTTTTCTTATTTTTATTTCTTTCTTTTCTTTCTCTTTCTCTCTCTCTGTCTCTTTCTTTTGTAGGGACGTGTTCTCGCTTCTACTTTTATTCTCGTAGAGGAAGGAGGAAGGTGAGAGATGCTCCTAAACAGGGAAAGAGACACGAGAAAGTAAAAGAAACGTGGTGAACGTGAGCACGGGCTATGATGGTTTATGGGTCGTTCTTCGCGGGCAAACGATGTTTAAAGATCAAGGAAACGGCACCATTGGGAGCCAGAGCGGCGCTCGATCGAGCGCGAATAACGAATGAATATCTAATGACGTTTTACGATCCAATATGTGCCCCTGGGAAAGCCACGATATATCACGACTCCACAACGTACATCGTCGCACCGCAAATATATTCGTATTGTCGTTTGTTAGTTTCTCGTCCCATCCGTTCGCCTCTGGATCATCCCATTTTTCCCCTCTTTTTTCGATAATTTTCTTCCTTTTTCATTTGCATTCTTTTACCCCGAGAAGCAGCGGCGCATCGCAATTCAAAATCCATTAGGATTTTGCCAAGTTCCCGATTGGAATACGATCCAGGGCAACGTCTCTTTTTTTTCGTATTTTCATCGTTCGTATGGCGAAGAAGACCGTAAAATGGTTGACGAATTTAAGGAAATAATTGTTCCGTCGGAACAAAATATTCATCGTATCCGCTCGTCGATGTTTGCCATCGATGACGAATTTAATAGATAATCCACTCTTCGTTTCGTTCGATGCGCTTTTATTCTTTCATCTTCCGCGGTCATTGACTATCTCCTAAGACTTTAACAAATACGATTTTAAAAATTAAAACATAATTACACTAAAAATAAATAATACAAATTATCATTGTTACATTTTATTTTAATTATTTGAGCACATAAAAGAGTGATTTAAACAAAATGAATCAGTCAATATACAATATATATTGTATAAAGAAATCGAAAATAAAAAAATTCGAGTAATCATGGCTAACGAAATGCGTGTTCCTTGAAAAGGATAAACGTTATCCTTGTAGTACATAGAAACGCGTAATAGACACTTTCCCCTTTCTCGTTCGATCTTTCGTCGTTTCAGTTTTCGATTATTTCTAACGTGTCTGTGCGTAAATCCAAAAATCGTGCGTAACTCTTAACGTCAAAAGGGCAAGATCATACTATTGAGAGTATTCTCTAATCAACGAGAACACCTCGTCGTTGGAAAATCGGAGAAAACGGATAGGTTACCTGGTGAATATTAGGCGGAAAGTTTCCCAGTAAATCTACGGTAACGCGAACTATTGTTCGTCGAGGACTGTTCAATTTTTATCGATCCACGCGTTATAAACGTTACGGGAGACGATGGGTGAGCGTTCCATTGATAAGGGTCTTACGTTCACGGTAAAAATATCGCGCACGTTCCCAACTGCGATATTGAATCCGCCTTTAAAATTCGACAATGGCCGATTCGAAGCAATTTCGACCCGGTTGGCGCTGTTTGCCTTCGTCCGATCTCTCGCCTTTCTTTCCAGCTCTTATGCGATATGGGCACCGTTTGATCAATTTTCAAAGTTGCGAGGTGAACACGACCGAATAAGGAATAGAAACGAACGTCGCGGATCGAACGTGTTTGGCGCTATTTGCGCTCATTCTGTCTCTTCGATTTTCCTCCTTTTCTTTCCGACTTTCACGCGACATCGGCACCATTTGATTAATTTTCAAAGTTGCGAGGTGAACGCGACTGAATGATGAATAGAAATAATCGTCACGGATAGAACGTGTTTGACTTTGTCCCATCTCTCCGACTTTCTCCATTTTCTTCTCGGCTGTTGAAGCATTCCTTTGGAAAACTTTGTATCCTAATTTGTAAAGAGTCCACTGGATGAATTTTTTAATGATAAAAAAGGTCAAACGATACCTAACAGCTAAGGAGGTACAATAATACTTCGATCAGGACAGGAAGTTGTAGTTGTTATGTATACCTATACTACTTGTATCCTTGATAAATAAAGTTTCGTTATTCAAAGAACGTTGTTATTTTGTTCTTTCTATCGTGGAAGTACAAAAACCTTAACACCAGCACCGTTTGATCAATTTTCGAAGTTGCGAGGTGAACGCGATCGAACGACGAATAGAAATGATCGTTCGAATCGATCGTGTTTGGCGCTTAGGAAAAACGTCCTCGCGTATCCGCGGGTTACCGTGAAGTGAGATTTATGTGCTTATTTTCATACGCGACCGATTCGCGCTACGACGGTATTTGTCAGTGTCTGTCGATAATAATATTTCTCCTGGTTGAATTATTCCAGTTAAAGAAACGGCCAAGTGTTCTCCCTCTCTTCTCATCTCACTATTCGTCTCTCTCTTTCTCTCTCTCTCGCTCTCTCACGCGCGCGATGTCGGAAAGGAAGCGCTCCGTAGAAAAACTTTTCTCATAAATTTCAAACTCCACGGCCGTTGTCCATTCAGGGGCGTACCTACACGCAACGAGGCGCGCGTTCGATCGTACGATATTGCGATGCCTTTCCGATACGGTCTTTATTTCGGATGATATACGCACTGAATCAAACGTACCATAGAAACTCATTGTATCGCTCTGCATACGCGAGCGTCCTTTCAAAATATTTTATCCTCCTCGATGAGTGACTCTCCGTGTAATTTTGGAAATAGTATTTTAAGCGTAGCGACTCTTTTTGTCGTCGCTTTCTCGATTATTTGTCGTTTACTTCCGCTGAGTTGACTTTTTTTTTTCTTTCTCTTTTTCTGTTTTCAATTTCATAGCGTAGCGCCTCGTATTGACGGAGTCGTTTATCATGGAAAGAATTTTTTAATGATTGGAACAAGTTATAGTCGAATGGAGTAAAATTTGAGGAGTCAAATCATAACAGCTTCTTTCTAACAGTCAATGCAACATGAGGTTTTGCATTGTGATGAAAAATGACACCTCGTTCAATTTATGAAGCTGATCGCAGTATTTGACAAAATTGATGATTTCATCTTGAGGAAGAAACTCGTAGTAGATTCCAGTCTCTTTGGTGACTGGTTTGACTTTTTTTGTGAGACCGTTCGTAATGCAGACGAGCTCGACTGGATAAATCGACTTTACGTCAGGATTCTCCGCTACGACGAGTCATTCTTCTTTATTTTTCTTTCGTAAAAAGGTAATGAAACGTATATCGTTCGTTTGGTATAATCTAAGATGTAGTATCGTATATTTTCCCGGCCTAGGATCGAGTCTTTTTTGAAATTTACCAAATCGACTCGCGTAACGTAGTTCAACATAGCCCGACACAGCGTCCAATCCACCAATTTATTTCGACTCGCGCGTGTGTGTGGCGCACAATGGATGATCTTACCAAGACAGAGAGACGAGACGAGGCGTCCCACGCACGTTTCACGCACGTTTCACGCACGTCACACCCACGTCTTGAACGGGTAACAAACGACATGTTCGTTGCGCTAACGTAGCGCGAGTGATTAAGTACAACATCGAAATTGAGACAATGTTCGACTTCGTCCCCCGAGGGTTAAATTAAACGTCTTTTCTTCTTCCTTCGTTCCATCGAATTCCCACTTTCATCTCGAACCGATCAAAGACGTCTCTTTTGTCGCGCAGACACGCTAAGAGATCTCCCACAAGACGCCGAACCTATCGTCGTCTCCATCACAATCACGTGTCCCAATAAAGTAGATTTAAAGACCTCTACCAACGTAATTTCGATGGTAGAACTTCAACCGAGAGCTTCTTGATCGAGGGAAGCGAAGAAGCGGGAGTGTGAGAAGGAATTTGGTCAGGTGGGGACATAGGAATCTCCGAGAGACGAACATCCGTAAACCCTTCCTTTATTATGGCAAGTATGGTCACGGATCCAGTGTGGGTTAGGTTTATATACGATTCCGTCTGCGATGCATTTCTGATAGTATGTAAATTTGAAT
>JAITYT010002159.1:964629-986323 GCA_025433975.1 Liostenogaster flavolineata | reverse complement strand
GAGAGAGAGAGAGAGAGAGAGAGAAGCTCTTTTGCTTTGCCACCGCGATCTTGGACGAAAGCCCGTTCGTACCGTGCGATGCGAAATCCTTGCGGATATTCTCTGAGCTTTCCACGAAGCTTCGAAATAACAAATTAGTCGTCGCGTCTGTCGTCGTCTCCTTCGTTCTTGTATGTCTTCGCTTCTTTTCTTTTTCTTCTTCTGTTCCTTCGTTTCTTCCACTCGCGAAAGCTCTGCCAATGGTTTCTCCGTTGGCGCGCACGATGAATTTATTAAATTTAGCGATTTTCCGGTTTATTTCATCGCCTAACCGAAGAAGAGGAAACGATACGAGCGATCCCTTCGATTGTTTTCCTTCCTGCTGCGCTCGGTCCACGGAGTATGCTTTATCTAATTCGGTTTCACTGCAACAGCGCCGATCGTAACGTTGATTTTCTTCATATCTTCATCCTCTCGCGTTTTCGATGCTTGTTTTTATTTCTGCGAATTCCGGGATAAATCTACAGAAGGCGAAGCTCTCGGATCGATCGACCAGCTCGTTTTGTCTTCGATTGGTCAAAGTCCTGTTGTTCTTTATCCTACTTGTTCTAATCGGACGATTTATCCGCCATTGAAAGACAATATCAGCTTCTGGAAGGTTCGATTCCGTGTTTTCTCTATTTATCGAGTCCACCTTCGACCTTATCGAGTCCTTTCAAATCCTTCGATACAATCCAATCGCGTTACGTCGGATAATATCGCGTTAAAATCGTAAAGGTTTGAAATATCTTCAAGACGCATCAGCTCTTTCGATAATTCCTCACGCTTGTTTTTGCAAAATTCATTCCAATCAAGAACGAGCGCGGTAAAGCTCTCGACAATCTCGTAACGGTAACGATGTTGAATCGCTGATCCTTCGTGGATGCGCCGACGGAGATAGGAGGAGAAAAGAGAGCAAGACGGAAGGGAGGAGGACGAACGAATAGTTCAAAATGAGCGCGGAGAAACGAGAGTAACAAATTGGCCTGTTAGGGGTTGATTTCCTCGTTTACGACGTCGCGTATTCCTCCTCGTTGCGAAAAAGGAGGATCGTGGTGAAGCGTGCGCCGCCTAGCTACCGTGCAACTGCATATTTCAACTTGTTTCCCACTTTTGTTACGACAGCCTGAGTAATAGCGATGGAAGAAGAAAGACGACAATGACAACGATGTCCTCTACCAGTCACGCTGCGGTAATAAAGCCACGAGACACGACCTTACGGTAACGAGGCATCTCCATGCAAATACGACAGTTTCCCAAAAATCCTATCGAATGTACTTCTTCCTTCTCCGCAAGATTTTTCCTCCGCTCTGATGGAATATTTTTGCATAGAGAAGTAAACGGGACGACTGTCACTGATCTATCGACTGATTCACGTAATACAGACGCTATGAAATTAATCCACCTGCAAAAAAGAAGAGAAGAACTTCGTGTCGTAGGCACGGGAGATACAGGAGACAGTTTTTAACATCCTATTTTTTTGCAATCATCACCGATCTATCGACCGATCGACGTAGGACGGACACTATAAAATTACACTACTCGTATACTAAACGTACCAACAAAAGACCTTTCTCAAAATTTACTTCAATTGTTTATATTTCTTTTAAAAATGGAACTATATGTTTGACTATTTTATTGGTATATGTTGTACATTATTTCCTTCGATAAATTAACAATGTTTTTCTAAAAATCAACGTCTTCTTCGTAAGGGGTCATTTGATCGTTTTTGGTATGATTAGTGTTAATCCATCCGCGGAAAAGGAGATGCACAGGATTTTTAACATTCTATTTTTTGTGCAGCCATGCCTCGAGTTCTACAGGAGTAAACGAAACGATTGATATCGACCGATCGACGTAAGACAGATACTATGAAATTAATCCACCTGCGAACTAGGAGGGAGAGCTTCGTGTTGTAGATACGGGAGATACAGGCGACCGTTTTTAATACCCTATTTTTCGTTCAGCCACGCCTCGAGTTCACGACCACCTCCAGCTCCTCTTCCGGAAAAACGTGACTCGCGAGCCAAAGCTAGCTTCTGGCAGGTCTTTGCCGCCGTCTACCAGTGGCTGTCTCTTGTACCTATCATCGTTCACGCAGATACGATTTGTTATCCACGCTACGGGGAATAAATACTGAAAGAACACGAGGAATATCGTCAAGTGGAACGCTACGTATACTCCTGATTTTTTCAGCACGTAGGGGATCTTAATTAGATATTGGCGCGATACCAAGGCGAGGAAAGAAGAATTGTCGATTGCGAATCGATATTGGAGAATTTGGAATTTTTTCGATTTTCTTTTTTTTTGAAGTTTCGCGACTAGCATCGCATATTCGAGAGAAAACTAAGTCATGAACGTTTACATTTACTTATTGAAAATTCACGTTTCGTTGCAAAAGAGCGATGATGCTTGTTTCTACTTGAAATTACAATAATTGGTAAAAAAAAGTGGAAGAATGTCGATTACGTGGCCAAAGAGGTTCGTAAGTGGCGCGTTGTAAACCGAACATAATCTCGTATACGCTCTAATGGTGACGACGACGTCAGCGACGATAAACGGGTTTGTAGAAGCGATCAATTACATCGCGGAAATTTAAAATGAATGGCGTAAAGAGCTGCCACGATGATTTATGAAAAGTGAACCGATACGTAGAAGCGACCTAACTACCGATGACGAATGTCGTCGAACCGAATTGGAATGAACTGCACCGGGATAATTAACGACGATGCATCGCTTCGATAGTGAACCTTCGATGGACGGCGTGCATTTATTGTAAAAGAGATCCTTAAAATTTATAATCCGATTACGAGGAAGAAGATCCGACTTTGCGTGCATGGTAAATCCCTTACCTCAAGGACATTAATCCTCGTTTAAAGGGTTTAAACGCTGCCTTGAGAAATTTTTCTCGAGGTCGAGTATCGCGATGTAATTTCAAACGGCTTGAATTCGTCGCGATGATTAATCAAAGTGAGACTTTCTATCACTTGCGCGATTTATTTTTGTTAAAATTTATAGTTCAGCTTCTTCGATACTTGAAAAAAATTTCAAGATTAGATACAAATGGAAAATAAGGAAAGGAAAGTAAAAGTAACGATAGAAGCGAAGACTTCTAGGAGGAATAGGAGAGCGTTAGGGGTTAGCGATGACTGCTCGAAAGGAGCGTGTTGCTATCGGAAATTAGGGTCTGCCTGCGGAATAGTGGGAAAGAGAGGAAGTTAATAGACACGTCAACCGCCTGATAAATTACCGTAATCTCAAAACTCCGAGCTATTCAGATATTCGCCCTATGACTGTCCGCAGTTGGGTTACATATATCGTTGCTAACGAGTCCTGGGTTACGTGCAATGTATGCGTACGCATAAATATAATATAATCATTATTCCACCGATGAAAGTGGAATGAGGGTCGATTTATTCCTTTTAGCATGGTTACGAAATCGCAGATCAATACGGAAATTGTCAACGATTAAAAATATGGTGACCGCTAATCCAGTAAGTAGTACGAATCGATATATCGAGAGGTAACCTTCTACGACAACTCAGGTCAATTTGAAACAAATTTTAATCACTTCTGACTGAAATAATAATGTTTCTACACTGTATCTTTTTGTATGATGTTCCTATCGAGAAATTGACTGCAAGAATAAATTCTACGAGTCAAAATCTATGAGGAAATGTTCTTAAAGTTAGTGAATTCGTACTTCGAATTTTCGTGATATTGGCCAAAATAAGAATGTCCATTTTGTTGAGTTTTAACGCTTCTATTCTGTGCAGGAACGTAATATATGCGGTTTCTATACGATTAGAATCCTTAAACATAAAAGTACATACGTATTCTAGTCATAGAAAAATATTGAAAGAATTGAAGTACTCTTGATTTTGACGCCGCACATTTTCGTTAATTATTTTGGATATAAATTTAATACTGTTTTCACTGATCAATCAATTATTGTATTTAAAATTATGTAAATTATTTTTAATTAACTCGATGTCTGAACGATATCAAAATTTGAACGTAATCATGTTAAATTATTGCGTGATCATAATGAACGTAAATACAATGCGTCGAAGTCTAACGCGGACGAATATTTTTGTATTTCGCTCCATGAATATACGGGAAATATGTCATTTAATTTTGAATGTAAGCGACGTCAGTTTGTTCGAAATACAAATTCTCGATTAAATTGTTTTTACGCGAGATGTGATAAAATGTTGCGCCTTTTTTCCCTTTCATTCGTTTCTGTTGGTTTGAATTATAATCCGTTATAATTACGACGTTACGATTAATAGCTTCCGTTACGATTTGTAGCCGACCAAAAAGGGAGAAAAACCAACGAGTTTTAATTTTTTTAAAACATTTAATCCGGTAGTTTGGCTAATGGATATAACCGTAATTGCGTCGAATAATTTATGATGCGTAAATATTGTCTCTCATCCTTTTTCTTCTCCTCCTCTTTTTCTCCACTTTCCTATTCTTTCCCTCCCTTTCCTTCGTACATACGAGATAGCCTCTAACGAATCTACGGTTTTAAGCACGTGCAACGTCGATTTGTTTTGAAATATTCTTTTTTTTTTATATCCGAGAATTTAGTAACTCACCCAAAGCCAAGGTAAAATCCCCGCGAGAGATTCGAGATTTCCAGGAATTCTCAGATTCTCGAGATTCTTCTCGAGTTTGCGCTGGAATTGACCGTCGACCGTGGTTATGTTTCCAGGATTGAAATAAGAATAGGGAGAAGAAGGGAAAAGGAAAGGGGGCGCTGCTCATAACGTAAGGAGGCGGAGGGTGGCGCAATCGAAGAGAAACTACGGCGAAGGCGCATTGAGAAAGGAAACGCGAAAAGACTGGAAATGGTCCCCGATTGCGATGGTTTTCGGGAGCCACTTTGCATGATAATGAATCCGCTAACGAGCCCCATTCATACCGATGGTGTTCGCCCAGATGACCATTTTATACGTACACGTATACATACGTATTTATGCGGTGGTACGCGTATTTATGGGCGTGCGCGCAAATACGGTCCGCGCGTGTATAGGAGCACGCATTTATCTATTCTGGAGCCTTCCTGAAATTTATAGTTGTTAATCAAAATATACAGAACCTTTCTGAGGGGCAATGAATTTAACCCCTAAGGACCACATTTCTGAAATAATTTTTATTATATCGTTACTAACAATTATTGTTATTATATTATTACAGTTATACACAGTAGAAAAATAGCATTGCTAAGCAAAATTTTAATATCGTACAAAATCTATCATTTATTTCCGGAAGAGTGGCAAATGATTTAAATGCGAATCTTAGGGCGAAATGGGTTAATGTCAACGCGTGAAAATTATTATTCGTGGTACGAATCCATGATGTTTTGAGATAAAATGGAAAAACGACGTATCTCTGATCTTGGGTTTGGAGAAAACCTTTACGCCTTGTTATTTCACTCTAGCGGTAACTAGAACAAGAAACCAAGAGATAGAGATAGATAGATAGATAGATAGATAGAGAGAAAGGGAGAGAGGGAGAGAGAGAGAGAGAGACAAACGTTACGTGTAAATGAATAAAAGCGCCACATTCGCCAGACACACGAGAATAATTTACTCCTGTCTTTTACAGAACGCGACATTTACGTTTCCATTGGGAAACGTTGTCTCGCCTCATAAGAAATGTATGCCTTTTGGTACCGCTGCGTTCATACGATTCTTCTTTCTACCTTCATCGTGTTGCTTTCAGAGACATTATTAACGTTTGCCCACCAAGATGGAGGAAAATTGCCACTGCTCAGCGGAAATGAGCGAGCGACGAATTTTCCATCGATTCGACGTTTTCCATTTGCCATTGTTCGTCTTTACACATCGTTGCTTTCGATACGATTCGACAGTTTATCGCGTGAGACGATTGAATAGATACAAGAAGCTCGTTTCGCGAGACAAATTAAAAAGAGACAGCGAGAAATATATTCAAGACGTTTGACTTTCCATACAATATATTTATTTAGAAACTTTTATTCGCCTAATTTTCTTGGACATTTTTTTCACTTGATATTTCTTGTCCTTCGTGATGACTGCTCCTCTGATCGAAAGAGAAAAAGAAGAATATTAAACTACTTATTGCATGCTTTTAATTCGTGACGTCTTTAAAATGCTTCGTGCAACGCCATAATATTTCGCGAAAACTTTTTAACTCTGTGACCTAACACGATTTCTAGAGAGCAGCTCGCTTAAACTATCGTCCGAATAAACTGAAAGTAAGTATTTTAAATCCGTAAATTAACATTCGTTTAACGATTCAATTTACGATTTTAACGTCGCACAAAATTTAATTTCGTCATTCGCTTACCTTCGCTCGTTTTCCATCGATTATGCTCTTTGAAAGACCCATCAACGAAAAAAGAGACAATAACCGTACGATCCGATCAGCTCTCGAAATTGTTTCGTTAAATTTTTTAATCGCGTCAACTCGTTATTTAAAATCGTTTCGACGGTGGACACGACGAGATAATACGCTGTACGCTCGTTAGATTTCTGTTAAACCACACGCACGGATGGCTCGATCGATCGATCCATCGTAGCTGCGCGGGGTGGCAAAGAGGGCGTCGATCGACGTCGCAATTTTTCGCTCTAATTTCCCCGACAGCTCGAAAAGCGCGCTTCGACGTTTACGTCAATCGCGTCGCAGGATTAGGAAAAATGGCGCGTCCATCACGTTCACTGGTCGTTTCTATTCATACCAAGAGATAATCGCGACTCGAAGGAACCCGGAGAGAACGCGCAAGATACGAAATCCCCAGGTACGTGGGAAGACGGAGGAGGCACCTTCCATCGCGCAAAGGACAGCGTCTGCGAAGTTTTATTCGCGCCAACTTCGTGAAATTTCTAGGTTGCATTGGAAGGCTGCCAGGCATCCCGTTTGCACACCCAGTTTGCGCTCGACCCTTCGAAGGATGTTCCGATGATGAAAGCGATCGTTCGGCTTACGCGCCACGTTACGACGATTTAATCGCAAGAACGAGGAGGCACAGGCGGAACTCCTGTTTCCTTTCCATCTCCTTTCCATCCCTCTTCGTTCGTCCCTTTGTTTCGTTTTAGTCGTCTTTGTCTTCGTCTTCGGCGCCGTTATTAAGGTCTACTCCGCGTCAATTCGTGCAAAAAGACTTTGTGTGAGCCGCACAAAGTCAAGATTACGTCGACGGTGCGCCGAAAGACAGGTACACGGCGGGGAACCTTTTGAACGTACTCCTATTTCGGATACTTTGAATTGGATGTCGGTGGTAAATTAAAAATCCTGATGGTTTTGTGCGTCGTCTTTTCACAAGTGGCCGACGTCGGTGCAAGGAAAAGGGATGTCTCGACGCGAGATGAAAGAAACTTTTGTTGGGCGTTCCATGAGGGCCGAAGGATAAAAGATAGGTATAAAGAATGTAATCGAAGCCGCAGCCTCTCGTCGACACGCAAATTGTAATACAGATCCGCGTTGTGGAACGAGAGAAAGGAAGAATCGCTGCCGTATTTCTTCTCTTAATTCTCGCTCTCTCACCCTCTCACTCTCCGACAGTTATTTTCCCTTCACCTCCTCTCCCCCGTGAATAAGGCAAATATTACGAATGTGAGAGGTGATTTTCTTTCTTCTGAAGAATCTTACGGAAAAAATTGGCGCCAGCTCTCGGCGAGATTCCTATTCTAGGAAGAAATTAGTGATCTTTAAATCTCTAATTTTAGTAAAATAAGAATGATTTAGGAACACTGTACTTCTTAACGATTGAACTAGAGACATTCAAGTTTAATTTCCA
Organism: Liostenogaster flavolineata; assembly: GCA_025433975.1. Lineage (NCBI taxonomy): Eukaryota > Metazoa > Arthropoda > Insecta > Hymenoptera > Vespidae > Liostenogaster > Liostenogaster flavolineata. Next base: position 978,519 of record JAITYT010002159.1, on the reverse strand, counting down.
CGATTTTTGAAGCGCTTCGGATGATAAATAATTTTCGAACGGTCCTTAAAATAAGTACGAACGGTTCGAGATCGTTTATTTTTCTCTAAATTAAATTTATTCGCCGTTACATTTTCCGTCGTTGCGGCAACGACGCGTTTTTATTTCGCGTAAAGTTCTTCCGAACGCATCAGTTTTTTTTATTTTCCGCTTTTTTTTTTCAGTATGGAGAGCATCAGAGAGGAGCGGCGAAAATCGAGTGGTGGCGTTTACATCGATAGTTTTACTTGCCCGGGGAGTTGAAAATTGCTTGTCGAGCAAATCGCCATCCGTGTCAATGTTTCGCCGATGGTACGTCGATGTACTTTATCTCGTAGGTTCGTCGACGATTCGCAATTCGCTGGTCATGAAAAAACCTCGTTACGTAGCGAGGAACTTCGAAGCGAATCGCGGACGATAGCGCGCTCTAGCTAGTCGACGAAATAAAAATAATTCTTTGATCGATGGACGACCAGCCTGCTTCAAAGTGCGAAATCATCGTTTTACGCTTTTATCCTGTTGCACGGGAAAGGATTATACCCGTACGCATATATTTATTCAACAGAAATTTTTCCATATTCCACTAACCGCGTCCGAGGCTTCCGTTTTGCCCTCATGTAAAACACGTATACATTATACATGTATAATAATATATGTTTATTGATATATGTATTTTTTTTTAATAAAAAGGTATACATACATCAACGTTTCACCATCCGCTTTAATATTGCAAAAAAGCATTAAAACCACTCGAATCGCGAACGATGTAACGTAAACGATTTTCCGTTCATTCCGTTGCATTACCATCGACGTCGCGTAAAAGTATCGTTTTTGATCGTACCAACGCAATTCGAGCGATCCGAAGGCAACGATATTTCGCGAACACAGTCGATTTCTTCGTTGTTTTTTGCCCATCTTTCATGGAGGGACGCTCGAAAGCCTACGAGAATGTCGTATAGAAAGGAATAAGAAGAAAGTAATCGGTTTGTAGCGGTCGAGAGTGAGATTACCGCAATAATTCATGCGACGAACTTGTAATGGATATTCCAAGTTTCAATTTGGTTTCCAACTTCTCCTACGTCGAGAGTTACGGGAGTACCCGCGCTCCGGCCACTCGTGACAACTTTTATCGAAACCGTGGAGTACTACGTTATGCGCGCTCGTGCATTTTGTTCTGTAATCTCACAGCAGCGCGAAGAAACTCGTCGATATCCGTGGATCGACCGCCATTCTTACCGCTTTCGACTTCTCTCGCGACGTTCCTGCGCGATCGGCGCATCGAAGAAGTCCACGAAATTATGGCAATCCGAATTTGATCGAAATCGATGCGTTTATCAGTGAGATCTTCGTCGTCGTATCGAACCGTTTGAAAAATTCGTACTGGGTTTTCGTTGATGTAATCGTGACACGAATATTGTTTCTAATAAAAGTAGCTTGATCGTGGGGATAAATAAAAGAATAAAAAATTTATCTCGTTATTTTATCCGAAGGACTGTAGAAATTTCTCGAAGGTGCATCGAACTTCCACGCACGATCGAGCCACGCGTCAGCCTATATTAAAGCCGCTAACTTCGCCAAAACTGTTTTCAATGTCTCCATATTGCGGCGGAGTTTACGAGCCTTTCTTTTTAAAATGTTCTGGAAGTTAAGCTACGAGAGTCGATTTGTGCCAAATTCGAGTAACTAAGATGGCGTAGTTACAGCTTGCACTATGATCCCTGTGGACCGACGGTGAACTTTTCGTTTGAGCACCGTTGGTCCCTGAGACCGACAGTATCAAAGTTAAAAAAATAAATATAGTACTTTCAATGAAATTTATTAAAACGCTCTAAGCAAAAATATGGTTTGGATTTATCAGGTCATCAAGGATTACATTTGTACAAAATACATACAAATATTACAAGTTTCATCTTTTTCCATCCAAATGTGTAGTATTTGTGTGTATTTTCTACACATTTCATCCTTGACGATCTAATACATGTATTGTAAAACGTGACGACACCTTTGGTGAAATTTTTGGCTATCTTGCGTCCGAATAGCTTTGCATTTTTATCGTAATATCCCGAACAAATCTTCGGACTTCGCGAGCGGCTCCTTCTTCTATTTGTAATTAATGAACAGTTCTTTTTTCAAGATGGAGCACTCGTCAAATGTTCTCTCGCTGCCAGCTGAATCGAAAGGACAGCAAAATCGACGCCACGCTTAATGTGTTAATAAATATAGTCAAGACAATTTGTGAGACTTTTGTTCATTTTCTCTCCTTCTCTCTCTCTCTCTCTCTCTCTCTCTCTCTCTCTCTCTCTCTCTCTCTTATTTACGTAATCCCTTACACTTGCATTTTAACAAACAAAAAAATGATCCCGATTGGTGGTATGGACACTCTGTATAACGGGAATTAAAATCGGTACATCTTAATTGGCAGAATCACGAATATCGCCTTGTAGCTGACGATGGAAAATCGCGAGAAAAGTGGCCAAATTCAATTAATCCCGACTTCGCAAATATCTTGCGCGGCACGATCTTTGCTACCAGTTTCGGCCTTAACGACATCGTGAGCGCGTAAATAACGACGATGGCGATAGAGAAAATGGAATATTTTTGCCGAGTAGAGGTTTCACCGTTTTATGCCGCTGTTTTATTTACGCTCGAGACCGATTTGGCTCCTTCAGATTTGCGTACGATCGAACAGAGTTTCGAACGTGATCGTAATCTCCGATGGAACTCCAGCACGATGCGATCGAGAGAAACCAGCAGGTATTTCGTCGATCGACGCGTGCGTTGCATCGATGGATGCGTAGCAGCAAGAATTCAGGCTGTCTTTCTTTGGTGTCACCCAGAAATCGGTAACCGTTGACGCACCAGAGCGATGTAACCTTGCAAAGAAAAGGACACAGGTCCTCCGTTGTTAATTCAAACGTTCCAGAAAAAGAAATGTCGAAGAAGGAAAAGCAAGGAAAAAGAGAGAAAAATCTCGACCACGCGATAGTACGATTTTCTCCCTACCATCAGACTAAACAACATTTACACGATCACACTTCACTACATTTACAGTAACATTCGTCTATCAAATATATTCGGAGTTTCGTGTTAATCGAGTGACCTCTTTAATTCACGTTCCCATCCTTTCCCAATCGAAGGAAACGTTCATTCGTGAACGACGTTTGAACGTACAACGAGCCGCGAAATCAGCAGCGATCCAGAGCCACTCGAGGCTCGTAAGATACAATCCACTGCCAGTAGGAACCAGCAACGACGATCTGTGGACTCGAAAACAGTGACGCTACCTTCGATTCACACGAGTGTATCAGAAGGACGTTCACGGGGAAAAAAGAAGGACACGATTTTGTCCTATCTTTTTCGAGTACTTTCGAATCCTACGTCGTCGTAGGATTTTCTAGGAGAAGAGAAAAGTGGAAACGATCGTTCTCCCGGCTGCTTTTAATGCCGCAAAAGTGACGTATTAAAATCGCCACAATAAAATTCTTGCTGGATAAAATTCGCGGTGGAAGTTGGAGTGTAACGAGGAATTGGGGAGGGAGACGCAAGGAAGGGGAAAAAGTTACGCGGGAGGATCGAGGCGCAGCCGATATCCCCGTCCTTTTCAATACGTTGCTTCCTTATTCATAGAACGCGTTTCGCTATCTATCCAGATGAGTTTCTGCAATTCAAATTCCGCGTCGAACGGACGGACGAACGAACGAACGAATAAACGAAAGAAAGAAAGATAGAAGAAACGAATATGAACCAAGAGAAGGGATATGTTCGCATCGGTCGAAGCTGGAAAGCTCTCGAGACTCTCTTTTCCCCCGCTCCTCCGCTTCGCCCTAGTCATCGCTTCTCTCTTTTTCACCAACGATCGTGACTTTATATACGCTGTTTCCCGTTCCGCGCCTCTCATCCTTCAAATCCCTGACGTCTGACGGATAGACGCCGGATTTTGATGTTTCGTTCGTGTCTTTGCTCGACGAGCGATCGTGCCTTAGCGCGTCGAAGCGAATAACGAGCGAAACACCAAGGATGATCAAAGCGTCGAGTCCTCGTTTTTCTCGTTCTTGTCGATCTTTCCGGAGCAATCCAATCGTCGAGAACGCGAACGCGCGACAAAGTAAACGAGCGAAGTGAACATCTTCTTTCCGCGGCTGCGTAGCTCGAATTCTTACAAACTCTAAGTGACTCGCGATCCGTTTGTCTTCGACGTTTCTTTTAGGACGAAACAATGAACGAATAAATTTCCTGGTGACAGACACTGCTTAGAAAAATGAGGAAAGAGGAGAAGGCAAAGCGGTTCACGAGATAATCCATTGTTCGAGTGAAATTTATTTTATTTTTACTAGACGAAGAGCGCGGAGAACCAGCGAAAGACGAAAACTCACACGCGCGACAAAATAAACGAATGAAGCGAATATTTTTTATTCGCGATTGCGTAGTTCGAATTTTTAACAATTAAAATTGGCCGCTATCACGTACGCGTGACTTCGTTTCGCCAGCAGTGATGCTATTTTATCATTAAAAAGTTTTTATAAGGATACACGTCGATGCTATTTTTAGAGAAACGATTGTCTTCACTGTTCTCGTTCCCGATCTTCTTTTGTTAAAATCTTACGTTACCACTAAAATTCTACTAAAATTAGTAGAACGTGCGTGACACTCGTCGGCTCCAACTTAACGGCGATACGATAAATGCGCGACCGGCAAAGCGTTAAAAATTCGAAGCGACTCGCGATCCGTTTATCTTCGACGTTTCCTTAAGTTCGAAACAATGGACGAGTAAAATTCCTGGTAACTGACACAGTTTAGAAAAATGAGGGAAGAGAAGAATGAAAAACCAGTTCACGAGATGTTTCATCGTTCGAGGGAAATTATTGTATTTTCACTCGACGAAGAACGCAGAAAACCAGCAGGAGACGAAAACCTACCCGCACGACAGAATAAACGAGTGAAGTAAATATTCACCGTTTATTCAATATTTTTATTCACAGTCGCGTAACTCGAATTCTTAAAAATTCGAAGTGATTCGCGATCCGTTTCTCTTCTATGTTTCCTTTAGTCCAAAACAATGGACGAATAATATTTCAAATAATATTTCTGATGACTGCAAAAATGAAACGAAATAAATAGCATAAACGAGGGAAAAGAAAAATGCTAAAGCAGCCCTCGAGGTGAAGTCGAACTATCGTCGCTCGCACGCGTAGTCGGTAGTAATCATATCGCGCTTTTTCACCGTCAGAGCGAAATTTATTTTATTCTTACCCGTCAAGGAGTGCGGAAAACGAGCAAGAGGCAAGGGGATGCACAATAGGATTGTGTTCGCGCAATGTCAGGACGTGAGCAACGTCCTGGATGCGTTACCTACTTTCGATGCGCGGAAGCTTCGCGAAAACAATTGCCTCGTGTTCTTCCGTTCGTTTCAAGCTTGTATCGCAATACGCGCGGTTGTACGAGGTCAAACGCACTCGGAGGACGAGGACGAGGACGAGTAGGAGGAGGGAAGGAGGACGGAGCTATCCGTTGCAGTGTCAAATGGAATTCAAAAGGTTTTAGCGGACACGTGGGTGAAAGCTCGTTTTGCGACGCGTCAGAAATTTTGCGGGACGTTATCTTCGTCTGGGACGTAGCCGTCACGAGCGTGTTTCGTTTCGCGAGTCCCATCAAAAAGTTACGAGAAAATCGATGCTACGTAACGAACGTTATCAAATTCTCAACAAAAAAGGAGGAAAAGAAGTGGAAAATCGGGGGAAAAAACGGAAAAAAGTAAGAAGATCGGTAAGAAAGAGAGAAGGATGAAGGAGCAAAATTCATCGGCATTCCGAACGTCGAGCAACGTCGTTCGACCTCTCGATCGAGTCTCGAGCTATTTCGCGCCTCGGAGACAGAAATTGTCGCGCGTTTGAGTTACGAGTCTTGACCGTGATATACGTGCACTTATAAACGTTTGAGAAGGAGGAGGAAGTGTATCGATATAACGGAAAGTACGCGAGTATTGTGTAAAAAATGTTAGCCACGATACAGCCATGGGCATTTCGAAATTCAGGAAAAAATGGCGAGACGTTTTGTACGGTGCAGTTTTCTCGAATCGACGATATTTTCCGGTGCATCCCGAGGAACGCTTGCGCACTATTTCCGGTATATATTCGTTTTTTCATCTCTGTGTGTGTTTGTGTCTGTATGTATTTCTCTCTCTTTCTCTCTCGTTCTTTCTCATTATTTTCCGTTCTGTCTTTGTTTTTCCTTCTTTCTTCTTTCTCTCGTCGAGAGTGCACGTATGATGTGGCCTCTTCGCCGCCGTTATCGTACAGTGCGCATAATGTTTCAATTCCGACCACTTCCGCAGGTGGAAGCGCTTTCTAATCCTGTTTCGAGGAAGATTTCGCCGCGTGCTCGATGCGATATACGTCTTCGTCGTTTTCACGCTTACGTTCATCGTTGGAAATCGTACAGGTGAGAGACGTGCCTCGAGAATTTTAGGTCGCTTAACTTCAAACATGACGTGGGCGGAATATCTCGTTCTCTCTGCAGCTTTTTTTTGAATCTTTAAACCATTAGTAGCGGTATTTTTTATCTTCTAACTATTTAAAACTGAACGAAAAATGTCATAAAATAACGTGACATTTTGTAAATTTATATTTTCTGAAAAAATTCGTCAGGAAAGTGGTTCAGAATGAATAACGAAGGGGTTAGAAGTAAATATCTTCATCGCGTCGAACGGTGCAATTTCTTTCGCTTTTCTAACAATGTCACGGGCTTTGCTGTTAAATCGTTAATTTATTAATTATTTTCCTTTTTTTTCAAGGAAGTAATGGAAAGTTTCGTTTTTCCCAACAGTTTTTCATTAAAACAACATAAAAGGAACAAAAAATATTTAAAAAACATAAGCAACCAAATTTTTTGATAAAAAACGAAATTACCTTCCGAACAACTTTTTTACATTGAAAAATGTACTAGGTGTTATTCGAATCTGCGTTTGACAAATTCTACCTTTAATTTTAATCTAAAATTCTTCGGCTTTGTAGAATAATTGTATTTTCCATCAAAAAATTATTCGACTGTTCAGAGATGATCGTATCGAAGGGAGTATCATTAAGAAAGACATCGAGATATCGAAACTGCGAGGAGTATTTTATTGAAATCAATTTGCCGTACGACGAGTATATTCCTGCTTTGAGAATAAGTAAAATCGTGAATATCGCGAGTACAATGTAATACTTAAAAGTTCGTTAACCGTAAATCAGGTACAACAAATGGAACAAACGTAAATGGATAAGTCGAAAAAGGTAATTTTCGTTCGAATAGAAAGCGACGTAGAGTTAAAGTTTAGATCGATAGCGTCGCGATAAATCGAATAAGTAAACCCTCGACTTGGGGATGGGCTTTGGGACCGTACGAACGTTAACGAAGTTTCGCGGCGACGACATACGCTCGCAGCGATAACGTTCCACCTTTCGAACTCGAAGAAGAAGATAAGGCGATTCTATCGTCGAGCGAAGCGCAGTTCCTTTCTCGCCTTCGTTCTTGCGGACATCGTGGATTCGAGGTGGACCGTACGTGACTCGGTCGTCTTTTCTGCCTCGTGATCGGTAGTCAACCGGAAAAAAATCGATTGCGTTGCAAGATCGTTCAAAAGCACGAGCGCGTTTCGCTTGAAAGATGTCGAATACGCGACGTGTCGATCAGAGTCATCTTCGTTCCTCGGTTTCATAGTCCTAAATATCGTTGAATAATTTTCTTTATTGAAAAGTAGCCGCTGTAAGAATTACAATGTAATATAGGTTTCCCATTGTTTATCGAGATGCTTCAAAAAAATTTAGTGTTGGCGCGAGTCGGTTTTCCTTTTCCTACAGCTCGACCATCCTGAAAAATCAGTCGTCCTCGATTTATCCAACAAAAATCGTTTTTCACACGTCTTTTACCTCTTCGTATCTTACGTTTGTTCGTCTGATCCATCTCGAACGAGCTCCTAAATATAGTCGTTCAACACAAAACATCGAAGCAATTCGCGAGAGTGTTGTTGAGAGCCTAGTAACATCAATTCGGCACCGTCGTCAAGAATTGGACATTTCGAGAAGTTGAATTTACTCAAGAACTGAAGCCTACTGATCACGCACAGAGAATAGAGTTCGTTGAATGGGTTATGGAATAACAAGTGGACCGTTTCGATGTTTTGCGTTGAACGACTTCGTCCATTCTTCCTAACTTTTTTAATTAATCTCTTCGCAGTTGACGAAGTTAAATCACTATTCCGACCATATTTTGTACGAAAATTGCAAACTGTAGCTGCCAGACTTTTATTATTTTTAAAATATTGCTCAACGATGAAAACGCGTTGTTATTTCGCGTAGCGCTCCATTTTTAATAACCCTGAACTGTCAGCTGTCGCGCTGTCTTTTTCCCTATTAGCAACACTTTACTGCAGAAAAGGCGCGAAATTCAAATCTTGCGTGAATTTTAGGACACCCTTTATATCAAGTTACCCAAGCCACGACGATATTCTCCTAGGCATCCTTCATAAACGCGTTGAAATCTCAGCTTTCCAACTCGCGCGAGAAAGCGACTCACCTAGGATGTATGTTCTTCTCTTTGAAGCCGAGGTCAACATAACCGAGTTGAGTGTCGACTACTCGGTTACGCGGTATCGGACCCCGTGATTCTGCTCCAAACGCCTGCCATTAAACGGAGTCCAGTGCCAAAGACACGATGGATCCTCGGCGACGACGAGAACGTGCACCAATTGACGTTTCGCGAGACAGCGCCACGATACGCCCCCAAACTTTCGCCATTATCTCTACGGTTCGCTCGAACCTTAAGGGACTCTCTTACACGATCGATATTATCGCGCGATACTCGATATTGCACGATAATGTGGACTGTGTAAAGGGCCGTCTTACATTTCGACTGCAAGATACATATGAAGTCATCAAAGAGTGCAGAAATATAAGAGTGATTGATTTATCGTAGTGATAATCCTGTTATATTTATCCTGTTATATAAATGTCCTAGATTAATCCTGTTATATAATCGTTATATTTTTCTGATAAATAATAACAAGTTTAATAGAATAATGAGTTTAATAATGTGTAATGTTGCTGTGGCGAAACATAACAGTATCACATTAAATCAATTATTATTAAATAAATTAGTTGTATACTGTGTTGCTTAACACATCGGCTGATAAGTTTCCGGTCTGACAAATGGCGCCGCAAATACAAAATTAATATTTTTTGTTAGAAAGCACTCTTAGGCTGTAAAAATTTCATGACGATCTGACATTTGGTTCAACTCATTTGGTCGGAACTCCTTTATTATATTAAAAAAAAAAAATTAAAGAAAATGTGCTTCTTTTTAACTTTGGAAATTCACATAAGCTCTTAATGGACGACATTATTCGTCCAACGGTAAAAAGCGCTGTTCTTTATTACCGCTTCCTTTGATCGGAGAGTGGTCGAATGGCTTGGTTTACTCTCGAATTCTATCTTTCTTACCCTCTTTCATTTTCTCCCCTGTCTCTTTTTATTTACTCGCGCATCTTATTTTCGTCCTATTTCCCTTCCATTCTATCCTCGACCTACTTTTTTGCTTCTTACCTCTTTTCCTTTTCGGTATAAAACGATGTGAAATCCTGTCAAAGTGCGTCGCTTTTTTACGATATGAGGTTTCTAGATAGCGATGTTACTCGTTGATAACTCGATGGCTATTCGTTGGAAGCTACATGATGATTATAATAAAGAGAGTGATCGAATTATCATTGGAACGTCGTTATAGATCTAACATTGATAGTTATTAGTTTGAAAATAATATGAATAAATTGAAATACTTTTTCTACGCGATATCGACCGATTCCCTAGAATAATTAGGTAAGAACCTTAACTAATAGCGAGAATAAACTTTTTCATTGGCATTCCTAATGTCGTTCGATTGTACGAATTCATAGAAAATTCATCGTTGGCTCCTTAAGCTGAAAAAAGCGATGTATCCAGACATTTTTATCACAGATCTTTAGACAGTTTGCTTATTCTTTGTTGGTCGCTGACAAGAGAAGAAACACGATGGTTTTAACTATACGTATATAGTTGCATCAGGAGGATCAAAAAGTAATGTCGAATTTTTTCGTGAAATTAAGACAAATCATTTTATGATAAATTTTTATTTTGAGCCGATGGTGTAATTATCCTCGTTATCACTTTCACTTACAAAAACATCTTGCACAACTCGGCGTGAACAATTGTTTGATTGGTATTAGGTTGTTCGGAAATTCATTTCGTTTTTAAAATGAAAAAATGTTGTTATTTTATGTTTATTAGTTTTTTATGTTGCTTTTATGAAAACATTTTGGGGAAAAAACGAAATGTCTTTCAGAACAACTTAATATTAAATAAATATTGATATTCGCAAATACGACGTTACTTTTCGGTTCCCTTAATATTTATTGTCAAATTTTCTTGCTGTTGATTTTTCTTCTCTTTTTCGAATCATTCGAGGGATTTCAACTTTCGAACTCCGTCGAAGATGAACATCGATCGTGTCGGTTGGAATCTAGCGCGCCTCGAGATATCCGCATTCAATTCCTCGGGTAATTTCGCGATTCAGCTAGATCAATCGTCGCTTAAGCTGCGCATCGTGGACTGAGAACGCGCGGGGATCGTCCCAAACCTTCGGATCTGCGAGTAAATCGTCGAGACGCGTTCCGATCAATCCCTAGCCTTAGGTCTTTAGTCAGCACGAGCATTTGTACGTAGGTCATAACGAATTTATGTATACGTATACTCACGACGTATCGAATACACGTTCGTGCCATCGAGAACAAACCATCGTCGTTCATCGAATCTCTAATAAAGATATTGTAATGCCTTTCCTCCGAGCGCTTTGTGTACTTGCAGTATGCATAAAAGACCTGCAAAACTTAAGAAATAAAGTACGAATAGCAAAATAAAAATGAGAAAAGCTATGAATGAGAGATGCTATAAAAAATAATTAATTGAGCGTATGGGAGAACGATTAAAAAAATTGATTAGTCAACAAGTTAATCGTACGTCGTAAAATTTTCTTTTCTTCGTCAGGAAACTCGTTAAAAACGTTCGGATCAACTAAAGAAGCTTTAGACAAGGTCCTTGGATTTATGCGAGGGGAGAAAGAAAGCGCAAATGCATAAGTTATTCATGGCTTTGAAAATGATTTCAGAAAGCAAAGGGTCAATTCTCGTGGAAGAAAAATTTTGTTCAACGATAATCCGCATCTCCTAGACACACGCATCTTACTTGCCTGTGGAGCGGTCGAATACCATCAAAGAAAGCAGAAACGATATCAAACGTCATCTAAACTTTTTAAGCTGAAACTCGTTCGTTCTTCGAATCTCCTCGTCGAAACCGATTGAATCGGAATCGGACAACGTTTCCGTTTTCCTCGATTTGCGACGATTCTCTCCTACGAATTTCGACCCTGATGGATCCGGAGATGGTTCGAAAGGGCGGCTACAACTCCAGACGACGAGGAAGCTTGTACTTCGGAAGAGGGAGGGTAGCGTGTCGGTCTGTTCGAACGCGATTTCGAATTCGAATAGGCGGGAAAATCGATGGCGAGAAACGATGGTCGTGAAACAACTCGAGACGAGACTGTATTCGATCGTTGCCTGATCCGCCTTGAACTAGATTTGCGGTGCTAATTAACGATGCACGTGGTTCAAGCAGAAACAGGGCTTCGATTCGTGTCCGATGCGCCTCGTTCTCCAAGACGATCGTCTCGATGTTTTCGTCGTTGTGGTGAGATTACAGGTCGTCGTCGATGTCGTAATTGAGATTCGTTACAGAATTTCGTGGCAGAATTTTCACTCTCTTTCTACGATATTTTTTCTTTCATTCATCGATCGCAGCAGATACTCGCTGAACGAGAGAATTTTTATTTGCTCGTCTACCTTCTCTTTCAAAGTTGGCTGGTCGGAGTTTTGTTGCTTCTATTTTCGAGAATTTAACGTTCGAACGTTTCAACCGAACGGATCCATTGCCATCTCCAATAAAGTGCGCGTTAAATTTTGAGACGTCGCAATTCCAAAAGATAAAGTTTAAAAAATGCGGTGTTATTAATACGAGGGAGAATTTGTCGTCTCATTTTACACAGACGAATTTATTGTCGATCTTTCATCTTTCGGTAAGAAACAATCGTCGTTCAAGTTCGATCGTGATCGCAAAACTCTTCGAACTGTGACTCGGTTGAAAAGTAACGATATTAAATATTCTTCGGCAATTTTAAACATCATCGAACGAAATCAACGAACACATTCGTTCGTCTCTACTCTAAGACGTGGAAATTTATGAATTCGGAGATCTATGCTCTAGGCGACTTTGTTTATCGTTATCGTCATCGACGTATTAATCATCCAAGAAGACAACGTCGTTCGCTCGTAAAGAATTTAATTAAACTAATTTGTGTAGTCGATGCCTCTCAAAGTTTCCATAATGAAACAATGGCGTCTCTTCCGTTTACCGGCAACCGTCGAGTGTTTCCAAAGTTACAGAGAGTTCTAGATCGATGATACGCTCGATCACGACATCGTCTTCGCCGTAGGGCTGCATTCTTGTACGCGAGAAGGGACGCGGATGGGTACGCTCCGGTATGTATGCGAATAAGGTGAGATATGAAACTAAACTAGCCGTTGTATCGTACGCGAGTCAGTTTCGATCGACGAAAATCGGCGATGCGACGCGCAAACGTGGTGCGGATTTCGTCTTTGCCGCGTCTTCTTTCTCGTACCTACGCAAATGAACGTACGCACACGTAAGAACTCGTTTACATGTGAATCGAATCTGTCGGATAACGTAATCGGTCTGCTTTTAAAATAAAAACCGTCGGATATTTCCCGATAATGCTCGGCACGATAATCTTTCTCGTTCTTCCTTTCCTACAGTTTCCTCTTCTCTCGTTATGCGGAAAGAAAAGAAACTCACAATATTGTTATTTTATACAGAGATTTTTATAGAATTTGTTTAGGATTCGTTGAAACTTAACTTTATCACTGATCAATCTCGTGCCGTTTAACCCTTTTACTGCCATGCGTACATGTCCATGCGTCGACGATCGATTACGAACTAACACTGCGTAGAGTTAATCAAAGACACCTTGGTTGATGAATTCTTATTGTTGTCATTTTGACGGTACCTCAGCCGATCGTAATTCAAAAAACTGTTTACGTCCTTTGTCGTGCTACCAAAAAAAAAACAATAAAAAAGTACAACATTCGTGAAAAACGACACGTGAATGTCGGTGGAATAATACTCGTACTTCTGACGCAAGTTTCGTGTTGTGTCGCATCGCGAAGTGAAGTGATATCGTAGCTCCTTTTTGAAGTGCAAATAGTCAGGAGTGAAGTGCAACGAAATTCCCAAATATACGTGTTCGTATTTCGTAACCCAATTTTAAGGTCGTTATCATGATTAAAAAGCATTTATGCAATAAAAATGGCATCTAATAACTGAACTTTGATGGTCAATGTTTTTACTTTAATAATAAATAATTTAAAAATATTTTATTACCGACGACATAGGTAATTACAGTTATTTAAACTAAAACTGCGTTTTCACTGCGTTTACGTTGTCGACGCAGTCGCATCTCGAACGAGATATATCATTCTTCGCGTTTCTCGAAACTTTTCCAAATGACGATGTATCGTCGTCTGGCATTGAAAGGGACTCGAACGAGTCGTTGGTCGATCGATCGCGAAGCAATGTTCCCAACATGGTGCACTCGTGCGCTCGATCGTGCTTAAGCGCTGATTCTGAGAATTCCGGAAACGCGCTGCTTCGCTAGCGGCTCTTGGTGCATAGGCATGTGCAGGGTACATTTGGATTTTAGAGTGACGCGTGGATGTAACTCGTACGTGTCATGGAA
>JAITYT010002159.1:919355-941493 GCA_025433975.1 Liostenogaster flavolineata | reverse complement strand
AGAGAGAGAGAGAGAGAGAGAGAGAGAGAGAGAGAGAGAGGGAGACAAAATGAGTTTTACCAGAGAACGTAGAATTAAATACCGAAACGATATGGCGTAATGTAAGGACGATAATTATGGTCGTTAATAATAATAATATATGGTAGGGAGCAATAATAATGGTAGTAATTGTAATACTAATGCTCGGTGGGTACGAGCAAATAGGATAAAATGAATTAATATAAAGTGTAACATAAATAGGGGGTAAATCTGGTTATCAAGGGTATGCGTGCTGCAATACGATTAGCGTAGCAATTTCGCGAGTGGCAGAAGGAAAATAGTCTCAGAAATTCAGAGAGAGAGAGAGAGAGAGAGAGAGGGAGAGAGATGGACGCGGTAGACCTTCCATTCTTACGCCTCCGAGAGAAACAGGAGCGAACGAGCGTGGTAAGAGGCGGGGACCGTGAGGGGAGACGGAGAAACGAGGAAATTGATCGAAGGAGAGAATATGTATGCCGTTGGCTCAAGTAGAGGGAGATAGGAGATTCAAATGGCACTTCGAAATGTCCAAGATACTTAGGGAGCGTGGAATACTCGACGAAATTTGGGAGGTTTCGTACGTTCGAGAATATCGAGTAGCTGCCGGATATTAAGATACTCCAAGAATTTCGGATATGCGGAAGATTTCGAAACTTTACGGAGCCGTGCCACTCGCGTCCGATACGCAGTTGCATACCTCGAAGTAGAATCAACGTGGATATTGCGAACGCGTGCGCGCAATTTTCAAATACGATAGTGCAATGCTCCACGAATTTCCTATCATGGAAGCCTTCAACAGCGACGTCCGAAAACGGAGCTTTTCGTAATTGTCTACGCGAGAAGCGCAAGTATTCTAGGAATTCTTGGGGTTAAAGTAGAAAGAAGTATGCCGTGTCCAATGTGATCTAATTTACGAATAACGATTTATTTTGCATGGTAACGATCCCTTTCGCACGTGTAAAAGCAGCATAGTTAAATAGTGGTTTACCGCGTACCTGGAAATTTGAAAACCAAAGCAACGCGTAAACATTACTATCTATTTCTTGTTCTTGCGTTATTAGGCAAAGTTCCTCCAGATACGATACATCGTCATGGTGTTTCATTTGGTTCTGATCGAAAAATTGGCCGCTGCATGGACCAACCGTTTTCTACCAAATGAATAAGTCATGCAAATCTTATTACCAAGCCAGCCCACTTCCAGGTCTGACTTCGCTCGATAACTCACTCGGCATCAACGAAATACCGTTCTGCCAACGGAGGAACAGGAACATCGATCGAATCATCGCCCTATTTTGAAACCTCTGCCAACGTGGGACGAGGAAAGCACCAAAGGGAAAAAAAAAATCGCATTAAAATGTAGTCGATTTTCGCGATCTAAAAAATAAAATTATAAGCAGACGAACCAAGGTAACTAAGGTCAGCATCGACGATTGCTTGATTCCAAGGACCTACGTCAGCGTTACGAAGATAGTGCATACTATTCATAGTACAGGCGCTACTGGAACCAGCACAGGTCTGCTCCTCTATTACTACGACCACATCCCTGGACACGGGCGTTTCTCTGTGGGAAAGCCATTACGAGCCGTAGGTTGCACGCCGCCAACCGCGTCTCCTATTCCCTTCCGTGCTACCTCGATCTGTTGTTTCCCTACAGCTGTAGGCATCAAGCTCACGCTCGAGTCACACCGTAGGGGCTTTTGTGCGACGTGGGAGATTCTCCGGAGCTGCCTTCGATGAGTAGATAGCTAGCTACTGTTACCTCCTGTTACCTAGGCGGACATGCGACCGTATGCAAATGCGCGTTACGTGCGGTCGACTATGATTTACTCGAAGAAGTTCCATCGAAGTTGACCTTCCTTTCGATAAACCTTCGTAGCGATTAAGTAGTTTAATATCGATCCTTTTAAGTTATTTTCACGATAAAACTCAGGGTAAATGTTATCTTAAAATCGTTATTTTCGATGAATTCCACTCATTTTGACATCGATTGGGGAAAACCGATTGGAAAGTATCGTAGACGTAAGAGGGGCGATATCAAATATTTTTTCTCTTAAGGAATAATGAGAAGCTGATGGAAAGTCGTTAAAGATACGTCGACACGTTAGACAATTGTTTTTTCATTGAAATTTGTCAAAGTACTTAAACTGGTAATGATATTTCGAATTCGTTCTTAATCGTGATCTATGCATGTATCTTCTTCAATTTTCTCCGTGGTAAAATATTGGATCATAATTTATCTACTTTGAAAGTAGCTGTAAAAATATGCATACGATTATTGGAATTTTAGAATTTCTCGAGCCGAGCTTGAAATAATTTCACTCCCTTTGATCCGCGAAACATCGAAGGAAAACGAAAGGGAAGGAGAGATATGGTGGTGAGAGGAGGAAGGGGAGAGAGTGCACGATCTCTTCCGGCGTTGATTCGCAGCAGACGGTTTTTCATAAAATCGAGTTTCAAAACTTCTCGACGTTTATCTTCGTCTCAGGCGCGACAACTGCTGCTCAACGGCTTTTCATAAGGTTTACGTGCCTCGGTATCCCGAATCGACGTCTTTACGTTGCTTGGAATTCGGTACGTCTTCTCTTTTCAAAGCAAAGCCTCTCTCCTCCAAGAACTTCGTCTCTTCTCCGAATCCCTTCGAACACCAAGGAGAGAATTTTCGAAAGAATTTTAGCACCGACGGCGCTAACGACCTCTTAAACGATTTCGTTTGCGCGAAGTTTCGTTGCTCTGGGAACGAGCAACGTCGACGAACCAATTTCATTGAATGGCCAGCGTGAGAATGCCGACGATCGCTCGTTAACGATTTTAACCCGCCAGAGGAAGAACCTTCTATTCTTTCTTCTCTAACATAATCACTACATATCGTACAAACCAGCTTGTTAATACCAATTGCACACAAAAACGATGAAAGAATAAGGAGTTCGAGAATAAAAATACAATTAGATGCCTTCGTGCATTCAATGGCTGCTAGTCTAACGCTTCGATAATCTTAAGCCCTTCGAAGCATGACAGAGCTAAAAATGGCCCGCCTTTTTGATATCCAGATATGCATGGTGGGATGTTTTTTATACCATCTTGAAAAAATAAAATTACTCGAAGCACAGACTTCGATAGTTCACTACGTACAGCGATAGATTCCGCATTTAATTAAATGTTTTTTAAATTTTTTTAATTAATTTTACGTAATTTCATTTCTCTGTTAATGAAAATCAACCTAAGTGTGAGTATGAAGGAGAGGGTAGCTCTAATTGTCGCCTAGTTAGAATAAAAAAGCGAGTGACCGCGAGGCTAAGAGAACTATCAGAGCGGATACAGGCCGATGTGCATCATGGTGTAACATTTTTACTACATGGTTTACCCTGACGAAGACATTTTCATTGTCTCTTGTTATTGTCGTTGACTATTGTTCTATCAATTGATCGATAACTATTAGGTCTATCGGAAAGTTCTATCGTTCTTCAACTAAAAGAAACTAATTTATTTTAGATAGATTAATTAATATTTACTAGATATTATAATTTTCATCGAAATTAACTACCTCTTCGTGTATATACCAAACACATAAGTAGAAATGCAACGATCGAAACAGTCAATGTTCAACTTGAGATGACACGTGACGGAACTTTCCGGTAGACCTAATATATTACACTAATTTGTTAAATTTTGTAAGAAAAAATTTAACGAGCAAGATGGAATGTCAAAAATGTCGTGCCTCGAAGAGTCAAGTCGACGAAACATCGTAGGGAAGCGGTCGAGAGGTTAGGCGCGATTAAGAGGTGTCGTGATTACGTAGGACGTCATCGTTGCCGTTCTGGAAACCAAAAGTGCAACGTCGTTCTCGAGGTTGAACAGTCAAAGTGCGCGTCGCACTCTCCAGCATTGTCAAAGTCTCGACGACGTACGTATTGTGGATTTCCTCACGACTACTGCCGATGTGTTTGTTGCCTCTTCCTTTTGTACCACCCAGCCCGTCCCATACCCTCTCCTTCCTTTCCCGCGCTCCATCCTGTCTCCTTCGTCACGTCGATGGTAGATTCAAGTTGTTCGATCGTGTCTACGTCGGAATTGCATCAGCAAACTAACCCTCCGCGCCTCCTGCCCTTCTCCGTCCTCTCACCTAACAGGTTACCATCTTCCAACTGCGTTTTCATCGGACCGGTTAAATTGATTTGCAATTAGCTGCGTTCGACATAGCGCCCGAGAAATATTTCACTTTTCGGAGCTTCGATCGATGGATAGCGTCGAGATCGACGAGTGGATGCTTAATTGAAGCCAGTTAAACTGCCTTTATTCGTTGTTAATATTTATTCGATGAAAAAATCGTTCGAAAGAATTGACGAATTTAATATAATTAACACGTTTTGTAGCGGCTGAGGAATTTATCACGAGTTTGAATTTTATTCGATTCGACACCGAATCATTCGATTGCGAGATAATTTAACGCGAGAAACGCTTCAAGAACGACGACACGATTTCATTGGACGTACCTACGTGGAAGTTCAAAACGGTTATCGTGGAATCGATTTGAAATACACGCGAACGCGAATAAACTCGTATTTCGTATTAAATCGATTGCTTACGATTCGTTACTCGTGACTGTCGGAATGCGAATTCATACGTCGTTTATCGGCGACTCGTGCCCGCATTTAGTCAAAATTTGCCCCTTCGTTCATCGGCAACGTCCAATCATGAAGTGGTCAACAATCGCAAATCGACGATCGCGAATTTATTTCTCGCGTTGGTAAAAAGTGTCGAATCGCTCGTAAAGTCGCATCGAATCAAAACCGATGATAGGATCAATTCGATGAAAGCCAACGGAGTCCTCTCTTCTTTCTTGTCCACCTATCTATCGAAGCATTTATTTGTCTAACATCTCGTTAACATCGATAGATCGATGGCCGTATACAGCGAGTGCTTTTTAACCGTTCGTCGAGAGTACTCGCAAAAGAAGGAAAGGGAAAATAGATCGGGATCAACCGACGCTTTGATATCTTTCCGCTTTGTTGGAAATACGAGTTTCACTCGCTAAGAATCCCAGTCAACGCGAATGCAAAAAAAAGAGAAAGAGAGATAAAGATTCCGCGTTTAATCAGTTTCCCTTTACTTAATCGAATCCATCTACCGGCGCGTAATATTTTATCCGACGGAAAGAACTCGATTAATTTTCAATATCCGACGATTCGTGGAGGATAAGTGCTCGATGGAAAATAAGACAAATAATAGCGTCGTTATACTATCGCTTTCGATGACGTTAAATCGATCGGAATTTTTCAAAGCAAGGAAGATTTGGCCGTTACCGCGAGGTATTTATATATACGTAATTAAAACGCTGATTTAATACAATTCGCGAAAGAATCTGATCGTCGCGCCACGGGTAATACGATTTTCATTTGAAAGAGGATTTCTCCTCGCAGTTCATCCTTTTGCTGAAAAATACAGCGCGCCTACCTCTAGTCGATGGAAATATCGACGATTTTAACGAACAATTATTCGCGGACGAATAGACGCTATAATTAATACGCGAATAGGTCCGCTTTGCCTCCGTCGTCGTTCGCTCAGCGAGCGACGAGAAGCAATAACACTGAAAACGATATTTTCCGATTTCGTAGGTGATATCACGAGCGTCGTTATCTGCTTAGCAGAAAAGTGCTTCGAATGGATTTTAATTCCGAGTGTTGGCTTAACGTCGAGGATCGAGGGGGATCGTCGCGGCGAGAGAGAAGGAATAAGAGAGGTCGTCGACGCGAGGGAGAGAGAAGGATAAAGGAGAAACGGAGATAGGAAGACCCGTTCGATGAAATCCACAACTTTGATGCGTTTCCAATCGAATTTGAATCTAGCGCGGTGTACTAGCGTCGATAGTCGAGCTAAATAAAACGTCGAGGAGTAATTCGCGACTCGAAACTCGCTAAATTAAGACCTTCGAATCGAGCGATACCGAATACACCGTTTAACGATTCACCATAGGAATCGATTTAATCGTTTAATCGCCCTCGAGTTACGATTTTCGTGGATAGCTTCCACTCCACGCACCATAGTTCTCAATCGAAGTCTGAAACGTCGCGCACTTAATTTAACGAGTGCCTTATTTTTTGACGACTTTAACGACATCCCAGAGAAGGGTAATTTTTGTCGTCTCACGGTCGCCTTCCTTCCGATCGTCGAGAGCGTCGGTCGTGCTTCCAGCTCCGTTACGAATATTTCATCGATCCTCTCTAGTTTCTCGCTCGAATAAACAATCGCTCCAACGAACAAATATCGCTTGTAAATGTTTTTTCGAGCGACGAATATCAACTAGTTCGCTTTCTCTCTTTCTTTCTCCCCCTCTCTCTCGTCTCGTTGCTCGTAGAGCCTTCCGGTCTCCCTCGACCGTAAAATAATCGCGTATCGATGCGAGTTTAACTCCCACGAATTTAACAAGAAATTTGAAAGAAAAGCGATCGTCGAATCACGCTCCACAGCCAACGAAATTTCGAACGAATCTCCTTTTCTCCTTCGATTTATCGAGCAAGAACGACTTTTGATGGAGCTTCCAGCTGAATTCGTGCGACGAATCGCGTCGTGCGTTGAATAGAGCATCTATCTTAATAGCCACCTACCTGTTTACCAACTCGACAGTCTACCGAAAGCGCGAGAAAAAAACGAAAGTTGCGATTTCGTGTATTCGAGACGTTCTCGATCGTCTATTAAGCGTCGCTCGCGCAATTTATCTCGCGAGGAAGGAAGAATTCGTTCTCCTCTTCGGTGCAATTACTTTCCACGGTGCGCCGCGTCGCTTCTTTCCTGTCGTTCCTCTCGTTACACCGTCGAGCTTCGCCATTTTTCTCTCGTTCGTGCCTCGTCATTGCGAACGCGGCCGATTTCGACGTCCTCTAAGAAGAACGGTTGAAAAAAAATCCATGAAAAAAGGTAGACTCCCCTGGAAAGCGGCTGGCAATCGCCCGCGACGTTTCATCCGTATTTTATCGAGTCTTTCGTCGTGGGGAAATTGGTCGCTACTTTGCTGTCACCGGCCTGCGTTTTATCGAGAGCGGTTCAACCTTGTCGAATTATTGCTTTTTTATATCGCAGAGAGGCGGAGGATGGAAAACGCCAAAGAAAATATATAAAGCACATACGCGGATATAAATTTCCTCGAAATAAATTGTAATCGAAAAAGATTCCTCCATTCGTAGAATTTTAAACCCTTGGCCTACTCGCTATCTCCCAATTGCTCGGGCCATAGTAAGCAAGAAGGTCGGTCGCGCGTCGAGTTGTTTAGTCATGTGCTCGAGCTTGTACAAAATGGATGCGTCTTATGTATATTTCGACGCAACGAAAGGAATCGTAAAATAATGAACAACTTTTGGGCACAGCTTATAATTTTAAAATGTCCGGCAAGTAAAAAGTCCGAACGAAGTGCCACGAGTTAGGCTCGTGCTTATCGTTCATGACCGAAATTCCTTACCACGAGTCTCGCTCGTTGGTTGTAGGTCAAAGGATTAAGAAGACTCGCACCGTCGTCTATCGTTTACGCAGTCGTCGACCGGATCAATCGAGACGATTTCCAAGCCGTTTTTAATCAAAGGTAAATTTTAATGGCTGTCTCTGCAGGCGGATAGTTCGACGTTTCATTTTTTCACGAACGATTAAAAACACTTTGGCAGCAACCTTCGAAATATTTCGACCGTTACGGTCTATTATAAAGTGGGAAGCACCGACAGCCCGCGGCGGAGACAACTCCGATTCTTTGACGATGGAAAAATGATTACTAGGTAACAATGGAAGGTTACTACCACGTTCTTAAAGATTCATTAAGAGGGTTTCTCCGACGACGAGCTCCAATCGCTCCCGCTGATTTATTAACGCGATTCTCGTCGCTGCGATTTTAAAATCGAGCAGCTTTCTAGTCCAAGGTGGAATCTCGCGAAACGTAGAGTCTCAATGAACTACTCAACGGAATACTTGCACTCGAAATATATCGCGTCGAAGGAAAGAAGAGGAAGAACAGAAGCGTTCGTACGTCGTAAGTTCGTACAAACGAACCAGCGATGGAATTTGATTTACTCAAGCATTGCGAAAAGCTAGTCGTTCCTGTGATTTTCCTGTGATTTCCCCGCCCAATATCGTCGATAGTAGCATACATTTTTCTTTGACAGAATGAGCGCTTTGAGCATTAGAAATCGTAAATATCGATGCAAGGAAATATAGTGGTATCTTGAGATACGAGTCGTCACTAAAGTCCAGTTTTTGCCTTGAGTTACGAGTCAAAATTTGATTTACGGGTCAGTCTCGATGAGATACGGTCAGATTCGCCAATATTTGTCAATATCAGTTTATTTCTTTGAATTATCTTTCATTAGGTTTCATTTTGCTTGTATGTAATATTTGTTCCGTATAAATATATTTTTTTCATGTCGAAAACATTTAACAAAAGAATCGGAATAATTTAATCACTGTCTGGCAGGAATTAATCATATTTCAATTAATTTTAATGGGGAAAATTGATTTGAGATACGAGAATTTTAACTTACGAGCTCGGTCGCGGAATGAATTAAATTCGTATTTCAAGGTACCACTGTATCGCCACGAGTAGTAGTAGTAGTGTAGTAGTAGTCGTCGTCTCATCGAACATCATCGAAAGTTTCAAGAGGCGTCCGAGACTACGACCAAGAAGAACGGCTAAGAAGACTCGATCGAATGACATCATCGGGATCGATCGACGACACTCGATCGATCGATATTTCGTTATCGCGTTTTTCCGAACGTCCAACGAGTTGGAAGAAAAAGACGAGTACGAAGTGCGTGTTTCTTCTTCGTGAAAAAGTTGCACGAAAGAGTTAAGTAGTTACTCGAGTGGAGAGAAACGAAAGCCACTTGGAAACGCCCTCTTTGTCCTACTTTGAAACGCGATACGATGACTACCAGTTTCGTTCCTACTTGTCCTTAGAAGAAACGATCGTTTCTTCCACGACCGTTTCTCAATGACGAGCGACTTTCAACGAGATCCAGCGAGAATTTCCATTCGCAAGGAATTCGAAGAAAGAACCAACAGTCATCGACGTGTCACCGACGATCATCGTCTTGGTTCCTTCTGACGCGGAGTCGACGACGAAAGTCACGTGACGCGATTCGATATCCAGACGCCATCGGGAAAAATTGTTCAGCGGCTCAGGCAGGACTTTCGAATCGAATCGACAGCTGGCGAGGAGTTTCTCCGGCGTGTCACCTCCAATGGCGTTCGAGCGACTCCCCACGCGTCCCGTTATAATGTATTCCGGCTTTCGGCCTGTCGGACCACGTGTTGCTGTACAAATCGCTCGTGACAGCTGCCGTGCGTCTGACTGCGCCACCCGAACTTTTCTTCGCGCTTCTTGTCCGTGGAGTTCACGATCGTATACCGATTCGCCGGGAGGTCCCGGCCACCGAAGGACGGACTGACGGACGGGAGAGGACGCAAAACAGTTTATAGGAGAGCTGAAAATTTGCAACGCTTATGAGAGTGACAGCCGACGCCGCGAGAGCCGCTCCGCCGTGGATAGAGAGAAGAAGAGGGGCGTTAAAAAGGTCGAAGCCACGGGTCGAACTTTCGTCAATTAAGGGCGAGCATCTGCCGTCGCTCCATGCTGGGCCTCGAGTTTTACGAACAGGGTAACCGCGTGTCTCGTACACGAGACTTCCATCGGTTACCTCGATCGCTCTTCACTTCCTTTCTTCCTTTCACTTTCTCCCTCTTCGTCCCGAAAATCATCTCTACCACCTTCTAGCCTCGTCCTTCTTCATGGATAATTTCGTTCGATAATAAAACGTCGCTAGCCTCGTTCCGTGATCACCGAATAGCTAATAGCTTCCTGCTCGATGGGCCAACGAACCAGACGAGCTTGACGAGGATAAAGAAAAGCATCGAGACGATGAAAGGTCGAGATCGAATATCGATAAGAGCGTTTGTTCTTTTCTCCTTTTTCTTTTCCTGTCGTTTTTCTCGCCATGAAGGAAAGGCG
Source organism: Liostenogaster flavolineata (assembly GCA_025433975.1). NCBI lineage: Eukaryota > Metazoa > Arthropoda > Insecta > Hymenoptera > Vespidae > Liostenogaster > Liostenogaster flavolineata. The sequence continues at coordinate 931,492 of JAITYT010002159.1, read as the reverse complement.
TCGTTGTTGATACGCGGAAATCATTGTGGAAATCTTTCTTACTATCTTTCTTCCTTTCTTGCAGGTTTAGTCGATCGAATAGGGAAGATAAGAGCCGTTCGTGTATACAAAATGTACGTGAGCAGGCGTCAAAATGAGATTACGAAAAGATGCGCGTATCTTACGGTTAGACCGGAACGATATTTCTTTCGCGAAGTACGAGATGGTAAGGGAGCGGTTGGATAGATGGGTCGAAAGGCAGCAGGTAGATTGGTATTGAGAAATTGTAATGGAAGTGGTCGAGCACAAATAACGATACGATAAGCGTCGGAACGCTTGGTATTTTATTATAATTTTGAGCCTCTTCCGTTAAACTTTCGAGACCTTTTATCCGACGTGCATTTAAACTTGGAGCAATTTCCTACTTCGTCTCTGGCCTGCGTAAATTCTTTCATCGCTCTCTTTCTTTCCCCACTCTCCCTCCACCACTCTTGTTCTTTTTCTCACGCATTTTTCTTTTTCCCCTTTCCGTACGAACACGATGAAAACGCGACGACGGTAGCGGAAACCTAGTGACTCGATACTACCTCGAAACATGACTTGCGAACATGGAACGTTCACAAACACCGTACAGTAAATCAACGCGTGAGATCGGCGAAGGAGAATGTCAAGGAATGAAATCACGACGTCTGGCAGAGGCAACGAATTTCTAAGTTCATTCAACGATAAGAAGGTATGATTTTTCTCTTGCTAAAATCCTTCCACGAATAATTGTTAATGAATGACACATCACCCGTGGATATCCACAGACAGTAATTTTGCTGCTTGCTGGCATGGATCTAAAACGCTTGTGAAAATGTTGTCGCAACGAAGGCTTAAAAGAATTTTCTGAACGTCATGACGTACGTTCGATCGAAATCAATCGCAGAAAAAAGTAGAAAGGAAGACAGTTTTTTTCTTATCAACGTAAAATTCAGGATTATGGAATTCGTTCGTATATGTAACACGTTGAGCGCAAGCCTGACCAGTATAAACAAGTGAACAATGATGCAGTATTCGAAGTATACGAAGTATGCAAATAACTAAACAAATAAAGGCGTAGATGTATGTTACGTTCTAAATGTTACAAGCAAATGCAAAAACATTCGGACGCGATGAGGCTAGAAAATTGACCGAACAGGTCGTTATATTTTGTAATCTGTGTAAATCTAAACCACATCTTTGGCTAAAATGTTTTAATAAACTTCATTAAAATTACAACATTTGCTTTATAACCTTGATAATGGCGCATACCGGTCTCACGCACCAATGTCGTCAAAGCAAAAAGTTTGCTGTCAGTCTCGTGCATCAATGTCGTCAAAACAAAAAGTTTGCTGTCAGTCCCACGGATCAACGCCGCTCAAATAAAAAGTCTACTGTCCGTCCCTAGGGACTGACGTCGCGCTCAACGTGTTAATCGGTGACGTTGAAAGGAACAGCCTGCACCTTTTCTTTCGTTCCGAGCGAACGAAAATATCATATACTATAATTCGTGGATACGCGTATACAAGCAGCGAGGGGGGATCGACTGGCGATCGGAAATTGCTTTCTGGTAGGAGAAGCGCGGCGTGTTCGTCGTTTACAAGGCAACTTGTTGCTTTAACGAGTCATGCTTTCGAGGGAACTCCGTCTCAAGAATCATTCGTAAAACGATTTTCCTCGCGGAAGATGTACGATGCGGCATCAATGTCCGCAAGAATTTATTCGTTGGCACGCGGAACACAGCGACTATGCCAAGATCATTTAAAACTGTGAACATCTTTTCTATGGAGGCATAATATCCTACGAATATCGGTCCCATCAAAAGGTAGTTGCTTTCGAAGCGTCGACAACGTAAAAAACTCGCCATATCGTTGATAACGCTTCATTCTCGCATAACCTATAAAATTTGAACATCGAGTTCATCGAATAAAGCTTTAGTGAGAGTAATTCGCAAACAACGTTCGAAATGCGAATTCTCGCAAACAAGATCGATTAAGAGTCATCGCGAATGCTAGTTTGGCTATCGGAAAGCGGAGAAGAACTTGATGATACTTCGTGGACCTCGTTTTTTTTTTCTTCCTTTTGGGCACTTCTCCCTACCTATGTTCCGCAAGAGGAAGAAACTTGTTGCTTAAATACGCGTCGTGTTACCGGAAGACCCTTTGGAATGTTTCCAAAGCCTACAACGTCGATTATAACGCGCCACGACCGCGAGAATCCAACGCGTAACCGAGGGATTTTGGTTACAAACGACCAATCTCCTAACAACCTACCTACGTCTCTGTTCGTATATCAGGGGCATTCGTAAACCGTGGCGAGACGAATAAAGCGAACGATGCAACTTTAGAACGTCGTGAAAATGTCACGAATGAACGAAGAGACTGAATAAACTCCACTTTGATTTACGAAACAATCGGTTTGCCAGTTGAACCAAGATAATAATGTCGTCTTACGAACAAACTGTCTTGACGACATCGTGGCTTTTTCTAGCTTGTTTTCTGACTTTTAACCCGAGATTATTTCGTTTCGCGTGTTGAAACGTTCAACAAGCTTCGCTATGCGACAAAGGGCCAACTCGACTTGGCAAAAACAAGGAGGTTGGATTCAAAATGGTAATTAAGTAAAATACTGGTTTGAATAATTTAAAGACCCTTCGTCGTTTCAGCTGTATATAATTTCGAAATTCATGACGTTCATACAGCTCTAATCTAATATTAGAGGGCAATACCAAGTCGACCAGTAAAGAGACAAACACGCGTGATTTTGTATATAATTATAAAACGAAAAGAAAATAAAAAGAAAAATAAAACTCGCGAATACATTCTGTCCAGTGGTACAAAACGAATTTGTTAGAAAAATGTCAACGCGCTTCGCGGTTCATTTTCTACGGATTTGCGTAGTTTTAACTCGAAATAGTTCGCGAATTTCATGTCTCGATTCATATTAATAAAATCGCGACACGCGTATTTCCGGCACGTCGTTTTTAATTGCTTAAATAGAAGACACGTTCGAAACGCGAACTCGCTCTCGCGTCGAAAAACATCGATCGAAAATAACGTCCTTTTCTCTATCGTTCCAGGACGAAGTGCGCGGAAATCGTAGGCAAATACGAACGTTCTCGTCGTCGTCGTCGTCAACTTCCGTAGTACTTTTGTCCATTCTTGTTCACGTAAAACGATATCAACGTAGGAAACGTAACCCGAATCGTAGGAGTTTACTACCGGTGGAAGGATGCGATTGAACGTATCGAGCGTCCTGAATGACACTTGAAAACGTCGACACGAGCGATTTTACGAATCGTACGTGCGATATCCCACGGGACTTCGCGGGCTTCGAAATGATTTCTTGAAGAGAACCCCTCAAAAGAGTAAGAGCGAGAAGAAGAGTCAAGCATCAAATAACCGTAAATTACGTAAGAGCGTAGATTTAAAATTCGTATAATCTCGTGAACGCGATCATCCGTTATGTTGTTAACTATTTGCAATTAATATTGTCAATATTATCGATTAATTTTTCAACCCGATTTAAGAAAGGAGATACCTCACAATACATCAAATCAAGTAAATCTCGATGAAATTTCAGTCTAGATAAAGTCAAAATTTATCGATTTCACGCTTTCAGTTTAACGAGCAAACGCGGGACTAAAGATAAATCAAAATGCCGATTGACATTCATTTTGAAACTTGAAACATTTTCTCGAGGGTTCATAGATCAGAACGACTATCGCTGGAAGTATCTGCAGCCGTCAAGAGGCGTCGCGGGACTTCGAAGAATGATGATTTAGACGACTTTAAGCCGGAGCAAATTTGTCCTTGTCTTTGCCAGTGATTAAGACAAACGTCTAAACCGACGGATTTCTACGAACGTGACTTCAAAACGCGAGCAAGTTCACTTTTTCACATTGTAGTAACGGTTGATTGACAATGTCGGTATAATTCAGTAGTACGAGACTACAACGTTGACGACAGTGATGACTACGTTGAGAGTAAACGCATGCCAAAATTAAAATAAAATATAGATCGACAGCCATTTAGAAACCCGAAACGATTCTTTGAAGATTCATCGATCAGAACAAAGAATCATAAAAGAATATTTAGCTATCAGAGCGCGTAATGGAACGTCGAATGCGCGAGTTTGTTCTCGACTTTTCCAGTGATTAAAACAAACGTCTAAACCGACGGATTTCTTCGAATCTGACTTCGCAACGCGAACAAGTTCATTTTCGAACGTCGAAGTAACGGTTGATTGGCAATGTCGATGTAATTCTAACGGGCAGTAGTACGAGACGACAACGTTGGCGGCAGTGACGACGACGACGACGACGACGACGACACGAGCAAATGGCAGGCCGTTGCCTCGCGGTTGCCCCTGCTTTGCGGTTCGCCGTGTCAAAGCCTTTCCCGTCGTTACGTACTATATAACACGGCCCTCGTCGTTCGCAGGTGGTTTGATACCGTGTCGCCTCGGTCTCGTAGCTCCCTTGACTTCCACCGATCGACAAAGTCCTGGATAATCAGTCGTAACGTTTACTCGTTACCGTTGATGCTTGTTGCGCTATCGATTGCCATCGATGCCTCCAGATATCCCTCTAAACATGATATTACTTTGGAAAGATAAGCCGCGTTAAACTAATGACTAACGAGTATTATCGATTCGTTCCTTATGTCATCTCGTAACGCGTCGAACATGTACGAGTTTGATATCAAAGTAGAAAATTATCGATTCGCCAGTTTAGGCTTTCCTTTGGGTTTTATAATTAGCATAGTTCTGAATTCAGGGTCTGGCGATCTTTCGATCTGCAGAAAACGGAGAGCGATCGATTCTAATCTTCTTTGGAATATTTTTTTACGTAATAACTTCAGGCCGTTGTTTTACACCGCACAATCGGCAAAATAAAATCGATTTAAATCTGCAAAAACCAACTCGGTCGCCAGAGCGGTAAAATGTCAGAAACGTCGACTCTTCCGGGAGATCCCTGGATAAGTCAACGATCGAAAGGTGGAGGATGATCGTTACGGAAAAAGTGGAAAAAAGGAAGAAGTTCGAGATGATTCAAAGACCAAACAAATCCTACGGATCTCCTCTCCGAGGCAATTGCCATCGAATCCATTTCGTTTACCTATGCAACGAGGAGAATCAATACTCGACACAGTCGAGATTTTTCCTACGGAAATGAAAGAAGAGCGAGTAACTTCGTTTGTGATAAACGAAAAAGGGTAAATTAATGAAATACGCTGCGCTACGTGGAAACAAGAATGCGATAAAATTTCGCACGTATTCGTAGAATATCGGAGACATCGTAAAAAATAATAGTTCGATTATTTCATTTCGATGAAAACGTGTCTCAAAGGTGTTAAAGAACGATATTGAAATCGGCAAAGATAAAAGAGCGGATAATAAAGAACGACGAGAGGCGAGGTTAACAGCTATCCGGTTTACGTACACAATTATGATGCGTTTTATGCGTATCGTTAAAAACGACAGAGGAAGGAAGAGAAACGCTGGCGATTCAAAAAAATTTTCCTCCCGAAAGTTACGTTCGTGGATATGGCTACTAAAATTGATGAAAAAAATATTTTTTAAATTTCCTTTTCGATCCGTTGGTGGACTCGACGATGGAGTTGACGATCGAACTCTATACATTCCACTCTGCTTTGGTCTATTGTAACTCATAGTGAGCGAGATTTGAAACTCGTTTGAATTCGATCTTTCGTCCTGTAAACCGTCCTTTCTGAAACGAACGAGTAGATTCGTGTTTTATCGTTGGTGTCCTTTCAAAGCCATCGACGATTTCGAATCAATTGCAGAGAAGAAATTTTGAAAATAATCATCCTTGCGCCATGTCGAGATATGGTTATTAAAAATGCGTGTGTTTGCCTACAGAGTCATTGTATTGTTTGACTGCTCTTAATTTTTAGAATTGATCGTCAGAGCGGCGTCGCAACGACAGTAGGACCCGGCTGTGCTTTTAATTAAAGTCGCACTACCCCTCTTCGCTTCACTCTATTCCTCATCCACCTTCCTTCATTACTCCTTCGTTCTCTCTTCCTCTCGTTCGACTCGTCATTCTCGTCCATCGAAGGCGTCTTAACGATCGATTTTCCTCGTAACCGCAACCTCGAATATGCCTCTTCTTTTCTTTTTACGTTCGACGTTTTCTTCATAATCCGTAAGCCATCGGTAGTCCTTACTCACGGATCGAATCGGTAATCTTTCACGGTCGAATGGTCGAGCAAGAAAGAGGAAAAAACATCCTATCGAGACTCGAGGTTCCGATAGAAGACCAAGGAGAAATGTATTCGTTGCTCGTATCGACGTCCAGATTTGAGAGAAATATATCTTGAAAAAAAATCACGATTACGAAATGTACGATCGAGATCCAGGAATAGAACGACGATAAAAACATTATTCTTCGACGTTCGTGCGAATATTTTAAAGATGAATTTTGAAGAGGAAAATATCGGAAATAAAAATGTTATAAAGCACGAATTTATACGTGCATCTTTTTACTGGGTTTACCGCGATAAAGATCGAATCACGAGTCGCTAGAAAATTCTGGACGATAGTTGAAATGAGGCCACGAAATAACGTCCATTTAATTTCGCGCAGTAATTTTATAGTAAAAATAAAAGGCTCCTTCTTTTATTTTCGTTTCAATTTCCAGCGCTGTTACGTTCCCACCCGTAGGGAAATAAAATAAATAAAGTTAGTATAAAAGCGAGGTCTTGGCGCGCAAACGTTTTCGCACATTCGAATAGCAATTTGCGCCGTTGCGTCTGGCCTATGGCCAAGCGCAAGCTAATTTATAATCGAGTCACGCGCATTTTTTCGAACGACGACTCCCCTTTTTCTCTCTCGATCCATTTCCTCTCTTTCTTCGTTACCTTAACCCTTTTGTTTACGACGTAATAGGAATAACCATGCGAAACGTTGAAGATGCAATTGCGCGACTTTTTATTTGGCCAGATTGCTGTCGACGCTGTTTGCAATTAATTTAATACCCTCCAGCGTCTCCCTAATGTTCGCGTGCACTACGCGTCGCGAGTGAACGAAATACGCGTTTAAACAATTTCGTATCTCGTTTCGTCGATTCGTGAAAATTCGATTTTACGTGGAACGCGAAGAATTATTAACATCGCTATTTTAATCGTTGTTGTTACAATTATCGACTTCAATTCTGCTCTTCATTCTCCCAAGAATGATGTATTCACGTTGCACGATTAATTTTCAAATAATCTTCAGTAATTAATTATTTCCCTTATATATTTTAGGTTTGGACCTCTTATCGGGTCGTCAAGAATAAAATTTGTAGAAAAACTAGAAATTTCTACAAATTAACTTGACGATCTCTTACATATCGTACAATGTCTTACTTCGAGCCAAAGTATGTACGCAGAAGCACGCGTCTCATTGTCACTACATGGAAGAAAACATTGAATTTCGACTTATTGATTTTGTGAATTTCATTTACATGTATTCTTTAAGGAGTACGTCGATCGTAATAGCAGTTCTCGAGAGACGTTTCCAATTTTTGTCATTGATCAAGATACGATTTTTTTCGGCGCTCGATTTGCGTGTTCATCGACGAGTCACGTCAGAGCTCGATAATTGCGAGGAAAACATCGAACGAAGCGATAAATAACACTGTCGATAGCCGGTGCTCGATGATAGGTTTGCACGAAATCGAACGATTCCTCTCTACGAAGATTAAACGAAAGTAAAATATGATAACGTCGTGCGCGCGTTTCACTCGATATAATCGAGATGATTTATCGATAAAAAGCACGACAACGAAAAACAACGTCGCAGTAAATCTGTTCGGAGGCGTCGTTGTGAAAGGAAAAGATTCGCGAATTCCAACGAACGATCCGCGTTCATTGTCGTTGATATTAATAATAATAACAGCGATAATAAGAAGATATTTATCAATCGACGTTGCTCCTTCCTTCGTCTTTCAGCCGACATGAAATACCATGGTATACGAGAGGATACTTTTTAAGTCGATACGTTATTCCCTTGGGGTGCGAGCGACCCGATCGTTCGCTTGATCGATCGACTGGCAGATTCGTAGTCGCAATAACGACTGGAACAAATAGCTGCTGATCGATCGCGATCAGTTGCTACATTTTATCCCTCAAGTTTACGCATCTATCAACGAGACAAGAGCGAGAACGAGATTTATAGTTGTTTCTTTCATTTTTATCGTCGTATTTGCTCATAACGCTCGTAAGGTTTACATTATGTCTACCGGGAAGTAATAAAAATTTCTTCCATTTTAAAAAATTATTTTTTATTTTACTTTAAAGTGTTTTTAAAAAAGGAATCGAACACCTACCTTTACGCTGGCAAAAAGTGTTAGAAAATGATGGAAATTATTTTATTGATTAGTACTTAAGATTTCTTTAATAAATAAATGCAAAACAAATTTAATTACTTTTCGGTCCTTCTAATATTATTGTGGATCTTCGTATATTTTCTAGTGGGAAACGTTATCGTGGAAACGAGCATCCGATGTTTATTGGATGATGCCAATTTAATAAATTACAGAGCGATTGATTCTAATTGCTCGTTATTAAATCGAAAGTACAGAGATAGTCGCGATCGATACCGTTAATCGCAATCTGCTTAGATGATTTTCATTTTCAATATTCCGAACTTGTGCGTTAGTAATGAAATACAGGGTCGTAACAATCGCTCCTCTGTGCACGATCGAAGGATAAACATATCTGCAAATAGATCGTCAATGGTCATCGCTACCATCGTAACGACTAAATTGGATTGTCTTCGGTCCGTGGAAACGTAACGACCGAATGGGATTAAGAATTGATTACGAGAGAAAACCGATGGTATCGATGGATGTGCTGATACTGATTGAATTTGCGCAAGTTACAAGAAAAATTCATCGGTATCGTCGAGTTCCATTATTAGGAGAATACAAAGCTGCTCTATGAAAAAGTTCAACTTCGATTTTTACGATGTTATGTATAACGTACAATGTATTGTCAATGTCGTATAACAAAATATCGAAATGCGCGTCATTAACGATCTTTAGCATCTTGCAACGTCAAAAATGGATTTTAAACGAGATTTTAAATGAATTTCGATTTCCAAAAGTTCCTTCTTCGACATAGATTATGTCATTAAGTAATGCAGATGATGACAGTGTCGATTGTAAAATGAGAATGACAACGAAAACAGAGCATCGACGAAGGATTAGCACGATTCAGCATCGATGTAATATTTACTAAAATGATAGGGTAAATGAGAGATATTTCGGACTTTGCCGCGTCTCTCGATTTCGATTATTTCCTTTGGTAAAATCCGCGTGATCGCCCGTATAATTTTGCCCTTTGTACGATTTTCTGCCGAGCACGTTTTCCGGTTTAGGAAGTTACCGTAATTGAAGTCGCGCAGTGTGTTAATCTGACACGTACTTGGCGAAATACGCGTTGCATTAATTTTAATAACGCGCGTAATTACACGGATATTGTAATGGCATTCAGTGACGTTAATTGTGAGAAATAAAAGAAAATCATGCGGAACAAGGCTACGAGGACGAATTCAAACGACTTGCACAACCTAATCGAGTCGTGAGAAACGAACGAACGAACCGAAATTTCTCGAAATCGTTCTTTTACTCAAGAATACACAAATTTTGCGTTTGACTTCACTGGAAATTAAACGATTCTTTATGCTCCAATTGAATTCTCGATTAACGACGATACACCTGCAGGCTTCTTTTTACATGTAAAAAAATTTTAAGATCACTCGTAACGTAGTTACTGAAACACGAGATGGATTTCTCAAAGAGATGAACTTGTACAGAACCTGTATTAATTTTATCGTTAAGAAAAACGTACATCATCTTTACGAACCGCGATCACGGGTTAACATCTCGAGTGTCGGAAAGCCGGCAAGTTCGCGCGACCATTAGTCGTTAATCCGACTTGCGCTGGCATTTGACCTTTCAAGCGCTTGTCTCGGTTTTGGAACAGACTATCATCTAATGCAAACAGTCTTCAGGTCGAAACCGCGAACCTAACCTCTTGTCGTCAATTTGTATCTTACGCCACGACGCTGTTTAAAGTGACATTGTAAATTGTAAGTTTCATTAATTATCACAGTTAGCTAGTTATAGTTTCTACCTATATATATATATTTTACGTACGTAAAATTTTAGGAACGCTACTTTGCTCGTACATCGAACGATCTCGAGCTTTACAATTTCTACTAAAATCGTGCATTCGAGTTTTTCGTGGAAACGTCGTAGACACTTAACCAGTACGGTACCTAGATATTTCCGTCTTTAAAAGGGAGACACTCGTGGGAGCCGAATTTTGTCGTTATTCCAGAATTTGCGCCCGATGAGAGAATCGGTGAAATACGACGACGTTCCTTCGCTTTTGTCGTTCGTCGTTGTCATCGTCGTCGTCGTCGTGCGTTAATGCTAATTTATTCAAAATCCCAGGTCGATTCAATGTCGGTGTGTGGGTGGTTAAACGAGGCCGTAAAACGGAAGGATGGCTTTATGCGGCCCCTCGAATGGGAGCGTAACTTCTGACACGCGCGCATCTACGAATCCTCGTGGCTCCTCGTCAAGTGGATGCAAATTTCTGACAGCCTCTCAGACGAATCTCGTAAATCGGAAACAAATCGTCACGAACGGGACGCGGCGTCTTTTGTAATTTTCTCTTGCGCCTTCCATATCTGGTCTCAATCTCCTTCTCTCTCGCACGGTGTCTCGATTCTAGCGTTTCTCGTTTCGTTTTCCATCGACGTTGATCTTCCACCATAAACACTTTCGATTTCAAGCGTTCATAAATATTTAAGTTATATCTAGCGGTCCTTTCTTTATTTTACGGCGATGTCACGTACTGAATGTTCTTTCGTTCGTCGATTTTCGTATTCTGAAAACTGGCATCGCGTTAATGCGTCAATTAGCCCTGATCGTTAAGACTTTGACTGCCACATTGGTCATATATGATCGACTACGGTTTTTCCGTTGACGGTGGTCATTAATAACCGGAGCGCTTGAACTACTTACAATTGTAAGAGTTGAATGAAAATTGGCAGTTGGATACTTTGAAATAAAAAGTGCTCTATTGAAGGATTAAAAATTTCTATTAGAACATCGAAAAATTAATTTCTATGAAATCTTGATTAGTTATTGTAAAGACACCTTAGAAAATAATCGTAAATGCTGCTTTATAATCATATAATTGCTGTTAGAAGTGCGCGCATACCTTACTATTATATATAGAAATAAACGAATGCTATTTACTAATATCTTTAGCACGTTTCACCAATATATTTTACACCTTCCTCTTACGACGAAGTAACGAGTGCGAGTTTTTTGTTGAAAGAAATGAAGTCCTATTTCGATTTGTCCCTATCAGCCGTTGCCAATGCGCCACGGTGGTCACCGATATATTATTATTTTACCGTTATACGCTTTGAATAATAAAAATACTTTCGTGATGTCCCGAGCAAAACATGTGATTTCGGCATGACAGTGAAAGTGTTAACCACGTAACAAATAAACTTCTTTCGTTTCTCGTATTCTTTCAGTTCTCCCTTTCGTCCCTAGCGTCATATCCCCATAATTTTCCAATGACTCGGCTTCGTCACAATACCGTCTCATTTGCATTATTCCTACCAGCCATAAGGTGTGGACCCTGGTCAAACGCGAGTCGATACACCTCGTTAAGATGGCCCGCGACGACGAGGAACGAGGACCTGGTATCGTGCATTAAAATACGGCTTGTTAAACCTAGCGTCTCGCCAAAGGGTTAAATGCAGAGGGACGAAGACGACGAGCAGGACGACGCAGATAAGGAAGGATGGAAGTGCTCGTTCGAAATGGATACGCTAGACGTTGCGTTCTCTCGGTACGATCGAGGAGAAACGATTTCCAGAGAAACACGGAAGCGACGACGGAGGAAATAGACAAGGAGGGAAGGAAGCGGGAAGGAGAAGCGAGGATAAGAAGGACGTCGAGGTAGCAGGACAGAAGGGTTTGTTCTTGGACGGGCGTAGACTGCATTTCAAACAGGACGGCTCCTTACCCCTGGAGGTCCTTGCTCGTGTATTAAGTCGATGTCGGTCTCGTCGTCGTCGTGATTCTTCTCTCTCGCACC
>JAITYT010002159.1:868587-887106 GCA_025433975.1 Liostenogaster flavolineata | reverse complement strand
CTCTCTCTCTCTCTCTCTCTCTCTTTCATCCAGCTAATTATCGACAAGCGCGTACAACGCCGCACCAAACGAATGAGCGCAACGAACTTACGGCAAGGAAAACGGAGTAAATCCCTTCCTGATCCTGACAGATGGAAGCTACCCTACACCTCTTTTCCTCCAATCGCTTTATCAACCTTTCGCGAAACGACCTCTTGCCTCGATACACGACGCCTTGAGGAGCCATGCACACGGCGTACCATCGCTGGATCTTTACGTGGTCGACCAAGAGGCAAAGCAGCGCTCGTAACGTCGAGCCAATGCAGAGTCGAAAATTCCAGGATCGCAACGCGTCTATATATATTTAACACGTTCGTCGCTCTGTCACCAGTATCTGGGTGATACTCTTCTTCTTCGAGTTAAATAGGATTTTAAATTGGCATTTTAAAAGGAATTTAATGGGATAAGCACTGAGATATAAATATAAAATACGTACAATAAAAATAAAAATATAAAATATATAAAATAAAAATATTAAGGTAAAATATACACATTGTACTATACTTGATTTACATGTAGGATAAAATATTACTTTATATTACGCACGGTATTCGTTGAAACAAGCCAAACACGATTTTGAACAATTAGAACGGTAGGTTGTAGGTATTTTTACATTGCCCACTTGAGTTGCATCGTTGCTATTTCCCACTTATCGCTCCCTTATCGGTTCTGGCGCTCCGGTTGTCGGATTTGGGCCCCGCAAGAAACTCAACGGAATCACGCTGGGCAACGAACGCGTTAAAAATACTTTATTCGAGAAGGTGTGGATTTGACGTGTCGGATTTGATCTTTTGACAGTGCGTGGTGGAGGAAAATTCCGGATCGCGGAAGAAAGGCTGGAAAAAATGGTGGAGTCGGAATGAAGGAAAACGCGAAGACAGAGACGAAAGAAAATAAGGTACGGAAGGCGGTGGAGCCACGCTCGGTAAAAGCTTCTCTCACGGTGGCTGGATCAAGGACACCTAGATGGATTTCGATCGGGGAAACGCGCTAGACGATGGCGATACGATCTCGACGACGCGATCTCGATTTGCTTCCGTTTCATAAATTCGGCGACGGACTTGCACAGTGGCCCGATGTTCTGTCCCCTTTCCTTCCTTCTTTCCATTCTCGTTATTTCTCTATATTCGCGTCTCTTTTTCTCCCTTCCTCCAGCGCCGCTACTCAGTCGAATGCATATACATTATCGACGTACACGCGGAGGCGGGGAAAAGCCGCGACCGTCTATACGGCGTAGGATAAGTTATGGGTCCCATAGCGAACCGTAGATCCCACGGACGCAGACGTACTGCGATCATTATCTGCGAATTTATGGGAGCAGTCGCACCGCTATGTTCGAATGGCCCGTCGGTGTTAAAAGGGAACCGAGGCTCTATGAAGTCCCTGGGATATATCCTTCGTTCTATTCCCCCCTCTTGCTACTTCCTACGTCGTCCACCGACGAACGGCGTCGTTCACAACTCACCACGAGCACTACCAGCCTAGTTGTACGTCCTAAGATCAGAAATCCATCGTCCTTTTACGTTACAATTTTTCCCGCGCGATCGAGGTCGTAAGGAAGGATTCGAGACGCGTCTTCTGCGATTTCCAATGTCCTTTCTTCCAGGAACGCGAGAACGAGCTCCATCGTATTATATCCAACGAAATAGCCTGGTGATTCCACCCTACGATTCGCAGCATCTTGGATGGAACGACGAGGTCCATCTCGCTTTATTTCTTCCCTCGTCGATGCGCGTTGTCAAGACGATCGACTTTCCGCGCTGGAATTCAGAGTTCGAGTGGTCTTTTAGGGTTAAAAGGGAAGCGAGGCTCGATGAAGTCCCTGGATTGTATCTTTGGTTCTGTTTCCCCTTTCTTCTACTTCCTACGTCGACCACCTGCGCCTTACAACACTGATCACGATCGGTATCAACCGATCTGGTTCTCCGGCCTGTTCACGAATCCATCGTCCTTTTTCGTTACGATTTTTCCCACCCGATCGAGATCGTAAGGAATAATTCGAGCTCCGTCTTCTGAGATTGTTGGCGTTCTTCCTTCCGCGGAGGTGGAATTCTTCTTCCATAAACGCGCGAACGAGCTCCTTGTATCTGACAAAATAATCTCGAAATTCCATCCTACGACTCAGAACGTCTTGGATGAAACGACAAAGTCCTTCTCGCGGTCGCGTGTTCTTCGCGAGGATCGATTATTTTTTATCTATAGTATTTTGGCACCAACCTAATATTTGATTCATTCGTTCCTTCGTCGACCGACTCTCCATGTACAAATTTATTATAGGATCAGCTAAACGAAGAATTATTCGCGTGTACTCGAGGAATGCACTCGGAATCGAATGAATCGCGAGTCCTTCGATTATTCGAAGTTCAATTCAATTGCAGTCGAAATTTACGTACAAGATGGATAGATAGCTGTTCGAGGATGTTTTCTTTCGCGGTGTCCTCCCTTGAAACGCGGAACAAACGATACGCGACGAATAACGACCGAGTTTCTGTAATCGTTTTTCGATACTGGCCGAACGATGCTCGCGAAATGCAGGTTCGAAACGAGGCCGCCAGCGGACGTGGAATCTGCGATATCGAAAAAAGCACGTCGCGTATTACGAATTACATCCAGAAAGAACGATCAAATACTTCGAGTACGAGCGGCCAGCTATAAGGAACAGAAGAAGACTCCTGTCCGTCAATCGCACTCGAAGAGACACCGATTTTTCTTATTTTAACTCTTTCGATGTAAATAGCAGCGCTGCAATTTCACTGCGCGATACGAGCCCGATCGCACGTTGAATATTTCCGCCAGGAAAAGTCGAATCGATCCTCCAACCGAATGGAATCGGAACAAAGGCGCTTTTTATTCATCGACGATGTCGTCGCACCGAATAACGAAACGCGATGAATAAATCGCAAAGTTATTCGCGGAATTTAATCGGGAGTTCCTCCAAAAAGTTTAAAATCCTTTTTAAATTTCACCGCTTTGCTTCCTTCTATCGCGCGAAAGTACAAAGAACGGATCGTTTAACATCCTTCGAGTAAACGTTTGATCGCTCCACTTCGGAGGACGAGTCGACTGGTTGCGAGAACTCGATAAACTCGATCGCGAACGATCGATTAACGGTAGCCGATTAACAACAACGAGCGTCGTAAGTCAGCGCTCGCTCGATCGAACTCCTGGCTGACGCGCGTGCGTCGTTCCTCGCAAAAACGGGGATGAATTCAAATTGCGCCGGCTCTGTGAGTATTCCCAGGAGAACTCGCGTTCATTCTTGAACGAGCCGGCGAGTATTCGTACAACAGGTGAAGCGAAATTGCCGGAGGAACTCGACGGTCGTTTCGGTGTATCGCGGATTCTGTAAGGAAGGAGGCGAGCAGCAAAGGTCGAATGTAAGCGGCTGGACGCTGCACGAAGGGAGAGGCAAGCGAGCAAACATTTCGCGGACGGTGAGAATTCATAATGCCACTCGGCAGTCGTATAAACGTAAGAGTGGCCGCAACGTTGCGCGACGCCACATATTGCCGCGCGCGCGAAAAATTGCCCCATGACAGTAAAACGTTGTCTCGAAGTTCACATTTCGTCGTGCGGGCCGAAAGAACGTCGTCGGCCTTTCCGTGAGAAGAATAGCGAACCGTCGGTGAACAAAAAGAAAATCGTCGCTTCTTACGAACTTGTACGGCCGTCGAGTCGAAGTCGGACGATAAATTAGGGGAGAGTCGAGAAGAGTTTAAAAAGGAATTTCCATCGTTGGGACGTTTTTGGGTAAAATTAACGTCTTGTAAAGGCAAGGAGACGGCAGGCCTCGTGCAAGACAATGGAACGCGAAGACATAGTTAATCTCTTGATATATATATATATATATAACAGAATCCGACGTGTCTAAATACTATTTAATTTGGGTCAATTGAACAGTTATGTGCAAGCTTAGAAATAGAACGTTTTATTTTGAAATTTGCATTTTGTAATCGTGAAACGAACGACGTCTCCTAGACACCATCGTATTCATATTTCGAATTTTCTCGAAATCTCCTGTTTTAACAAATCGCATTAACTTCTTTTTAAATGATATATTCTTTTCCTTAATTGGACAAAAACCGATGTCATCATTAGGTCCCGAAACTTAGACGAGCAACACGAAAAAGTCGCAGTAACTGCTTAATCGCCTTAAATAAACTCGATACAAAACTAACCAAACGGTGATCGTTCGATTATGATATCGAGAATAATACGCACAATCTTATTCCACGCAAAAAGTTCTTGTCGTTTGGCTACGTCCACCAACGAATGATGATTGTTCTGATCCATTCTAGCTATCCTAATTCTAGCAACGGCAAGGTTTGCCTACTATTCTCTATCGCTCTTGAATACGGCCCGCGATATAACCATCTACGGATTTGGAACAATCCGATCATTGTTAAAGAGGGTAGAACTATAGTTTTGATCGCGCATTTCGATAAATTTTCGGCGGTTTTGTCGAAGTCGTTCGATAGAACGCAAGGTATCAATGGACGCGCGACTAAGCGCGGCAAGGGGAGAACGAAAGCGAACACTCGCAGGGCGACGTGACGTTCGTACAGGATGACCGCGTGTCACGTATAGCATCGAATGTCGAGCTCCATGACCCAGTTACGAGTACCAGTGGCGAGCGGTTTCACCGAGTCATTGAAAACAACAACGTCGGTGGGATCCCTGGCCCGCCGTTTCCCCGAGGAAATTTCCCATAAAGCGAAACTTGCCGTTTTCCTTGCGACAACAGCGCGTCTGCCGGAGGTAAGGGCATGCGTCATCACTCGAGAACATCCTCCGTTGGATCGTTATCGTTCGTGTTTCTTTCACAGCACCTGGAATCGATGAACACCGCCCCAACGAGACTCTTGTCAGGAATCAACGATGCTAGACGCCATTCTAACACTTTGCACTGCATTGTCCTCTCCGAGGAGACATCGTAATTCCAGCACATCACTCGGATGTCCCCTCTGAGAGGTCATTACAGTTAATTAGTGAGTTAGATTACGAGGAATCAACTTATCCCAGCGCAAATTTTTGAGAAATACATGTTTCCCTGAAGTTTCCCGTTGAAATGGCACGAGAAATCATAGCAAAATATTGTACGATTACTAAGATATATAAAAAAAATGTTAGCCGGTTTTAAGTCGAAAAAAACGTGAGTAGTGCGCTCACAACGGTTACGGATAGATGTCTGCACTAATAAGTGAGACAATCGGAAAAATGATGATTTTTCAATAAATCCCATTTATTTCGTAACTTAGTTCGTAATAACAATTAAAAATTTCCAATCCACTTATTTATCCATTTTCTGTTAGAACAATGACAAAACGATTTATAAGAAATAAAAGGTTGATTTTTTCGATTTCCACAAATTTATATAAATCGAGTGTCATTATAATACCTTACTTGGTTCCGAAGCTGCACTATTTAATGCGAGGATTCGTAAGAGCACATTTTTGCAATAAAATGGCGCCAAGTAGCTGGTAAGTTCTCTTATTCTCGTTGCCGTTGAAAGAACAAGATAGAATTCGTCGATGGTAAATTAAAGGTAGATAACTCGGTAGGAGCTCGATGAAACGAGTTCCTTATTTGTTATACTTTGATTCGCTTACTCGCGTAATATCTCTTTCTCTCTTTGCAGCACCGCGTCTCGAATAGATTTAGTGCGTTTCCACGAGGTAAACGGAATCATCGTTCGCGCGTATCTCGACGCATTACCACGAATCCTAGTAAGGTACGATCTTTCATCGTTAAGCGTAAATCGACTTAATTTAATCTTCGCATTACGGCTCGCATCGCGAAACGCGAGGCTGCTTTGCCAAATAATTATTTATGCTCCGTTTAACCGAACAATTTATTCGATTCCACGCGCGTGCGAGCCGGCATATGGCACATTTCACTCGATTAATAAGGTTCAATGGGTTTACTCCATTTCGCTTTACGTATCTGCGAATACGAAAAAGCGTCTACCGAATATCGAAGTTCAAACGTGTTTGCAAAGCTAAAATATTCAAATCATCGACGCAATGCGGTTTTGGATATGTTCGTTATACGGGTTGCCCGGGCTAAAATCAAATCCGTATTCTAAATTCATGCGATCGATATAATTGCTCGATCGCATAGCCATAGCCTGGCGTGCTCCATATATACGAGGGAGATTATATTGCTTCGCTAACGTATACCATTGGAAATCCACTTCGCGTGATATTACGCCAAACGAACGATATTAGAAACAGAAAGAAACAGATATAAAATAAGGGAAATATGACGTACGGTCCCGCGTAACGCTGACGTCATTATCGATACAAAATTCCAAGAACGTTTCTCCGCGATTCATGAAATTCGACATCAAAAATTTTGCCAACGAGACAACTTTTGGAAGACCTTCATAATTCGTCACTCCTCCATATGCGAACGCACCGAGATTTCCGCATTATTTCGACTCGAAGCATAGAAATCCCGTGACCCTTGCGATCCCTTGCGTACACAGTGCAAGCCGCTTCGATTTGCAATTGGACGCGCGGACCGTCGTAAAGTTCTTTCGAGCAATTAACGCGTTTAGCGCGTCGCGCGAATTTGCGAAACGTAATACGAAGATCGTAGCTATGCATTAACGCGTTCGCGAGCCGTTTAGTCCTGCGATGCATCGTCGAAGCGTCGCATCGCTTCGACAAAGCGCGCTCGTTTCGTAACGGTCCATCCAAGAGCACTCGTCATCGAATTAACCTTGCGTGTATGCGTGCTCGTCGTCGTCGTCATCGTCGGCGTCGTAGATCTCGATTATTCACGAAGCGTTCGTACAGTTTCCGGAGAAAATGGGTTCTCGGTGTAGCCACGGATAACACATCGATTGACAATTAATCGACGCGCTTTCCGTGTGCACTTACGGGTGAGACGTAAGAGCGGCTGGCTTTGCGTGCACGCAAGAAACGTCGAGGAGCGGCTGCACTCCAGAGGACATCGAATTCCTGGAAGGACGATGCACCCTTACGATCGAAATATGTGTCGTCGTCGCAGTTCTTGTCGTTCTCTTCGCCGATTGCGGGAGAAATCGAGGCGCAACGAGCGACGAAATCGATACGATCTCTTAACCCTTTGACTGCGAAAGGCGTATATGTACGCTTTCACAAGTCCATCGATACCGGTGTTCCTCGAGTTACACGATTAATTGGTTTCTTAATTGGTTTTGGTAAATGGAAACTCAGATTTAGTACAAAATCGGAGATTGCGGTCGATGATTTTTCCTGAGAGCACTTAACAACGTACCTATATCCAGAATTATCATTATTAGCAGAATGACTTAAAACATTCGGCTGATTCAAATTTACACTTTTTCAAAATTGTCAAAGGCAAGAAGCAAAAGGATTCTGCAGATAGCTTAATTATATTAATAAATATGTGATAAATACTCATTATTTTGTCCTTTTTATGAAAATTGGTAAAAAACCGTGTAACTCGAATAAATAAAAATGGATATTTTTACTTAAGATTAGTATCGAATTTCCGGGTATTGTTTTGAGTACTAGTCCGTGAACAATTAATTAGTCGCAGCGATTGACATGCGAATATCGCTCCGTCTACATCGATGGATTCTTGCGAGAGTCAAAAGGTTAAGGAGCGTTCGAAGGAACGTGTATTTCTCCGATATTTATGTAATTATCTCGAAGAAGGAATAAGAAAATCGTCGTCCCAACGACGATTAAAACCAACCTTTGAACGAAACTTCTTTCTTTTTCCTTGCAAACTTCACTCGCAAGGACGAAGATCTCTTTGGTAACGAAACGAGGGAATCGAGCAGCGCCAGGCTACGCGATAAAACCGTAAAGGGTCGAGAGTCGTTCGGTCGCACGATCGACGTACACGGACAATTAAAGCAGTATGGAATGGAAAAGGACGAGGGAAAAATCCGAGGTAATCCTAGAGATCATCGAAATTCTGCAAGTTTTTCTCCTTATCTGGAAAATAGACGGGTACCTCCACGTATGGTGTGTTGTCGCATCCATCATATAGCCCTAACCTTGCGTCTTCAGATTCTGATTTATTTCGTTCTATGCAGAACTCCTTAAATGGTAAAATTTTTAATAACGCCGATGATGTAAAATCACATTCAATTCAGTTTTTTGCTGACAAAAATCAGAAGTTTTACAAGCATGGAATTCTGACACTGCCTGAAAGATGGTAAAAGGTCATCGACAAAAACGAACGATACCTGATCGAATGAAGACATATTTTTATGCAAAAATTTTGAATTTTCCTTTTTATTTAAAATTCGCGATCGCACTTAGTTGCCAAGCCAATATACAAATTCCCTTTTTTCTCCTTCTTTTAATACGAACGCTCTCTAACGAATGTCACGTTCGAATGTTTGAACGAACGCGTTTTAAGCAACGAGCGACGCGTGCCCCTATAAATATATGCGTGCGGTAAAGTGCATACGCGTAAAAAACGTGATGAAGGAACGCGATTTATCGCGCAGATCGAGGAGAGATCTAAACGAGAAATTTCGAGATATTAAATCACGCGTGTGCGGCATTATTTGATAGTATGGAAGACTTTCGGTAAAATTAACCGAAATAGTATTAGCACATCGCGGAACATTCGCTGCTGATAATGGGAGAGTGCTACACAGGGCTCACATGTTCGATTAGAGGGTAATAACTTCTCGCGTGCTCAGATTAAATTGCCTTGACCTGAAATTCGTTCGACCATAAAGGTAAACTACATTTTTCTATTACCTTCGTCTTTTTAAAACGCGTCAAACCATGAAAGAATCGCATTGGCAATTTCACAATAATATTACGAACATTCGCATGAAACGTACACGCGAGACGTATCTTGAGCTATGCGGACGAAATTAAACTGCGCTTCATCCACCTACATACAACATTCTCTAATGAACCTCATTCTAACGAACCAACATCGTATAATGATCATAAATTTAGAGTAGCGAAGGAACAAAACAGTTCACAGTACCACGCGTCTTTACGAATTAATTCGAAGAGTTAAATTTAGTACACTTCGACGACTATTCGAATCGACCTCGTGCCAAAAAAAGTGAAAGGAAATCGTTTAGTTCTCTACGGACTCGTGTGACTTTAAAGTCACCATTGCTTACCGTAATTTTTCAATTTTTTGATCTTTTCTAGCGTAAACGTGCCATTTTATATCGTCTTCTCAAAACAAAATCAGATTTTTTGAGATCATATCCGTAGACTTACAAAACATAGTTGTTTTAACAGAATTAATAAACATCATAAATTTTCTATTAAGTCGTACAGAGAAGTCAATATTAGCCAATTTTACGATACGAAGACTTCGATAGCCACGAAAAAAATTCGACCAACAGAGGATTAAACGATCGATTCCTCCGCGTATAGTCCATACGCGTGCTTTTAGCTCGTCCGATTACACTTTCGCTGGAAAAGAAGAACTTTGGTAACCGATAGACACACATCGGAGGTGCGTACGAGGACAGAAAGGACCGGTGCTCCGCCGCATCGTACGAGAAACGTAGAGTTTACGACACGGTGCTTTTAGCGTCCTCTAACAGTCTGCCAGCAATCACATTAGTCGCCTGGAACCGGTGGCTGCCATATTTAACGGTGGACCAAGTTCCAAAGCGACGACGGATGTCCGGGTCGTTGGAACTGCCTGAACCAATCGGGTTCCTCTCGCTCTTTAAAGTCCCCTCTGCTATTTCGACGAGGCTTGATTTCGGGTCTTCTTGTCGTCGATCAACGAGAATTTCGACGTTTTCTTCGTTTTTTGTCGTTCCCTCGTCGATATCGCGCAAAGAAAAAGGACGAACGAAAGGGATAGACCGAGTGTTTGCGCGCATGTGAGAAGGAGAAAACTCGGAATGGAAAAGGAAAAAAGAATGGCACCGATCGTCGTTCCACTTTAATTCGACGTACTTTTTCTTGTTGGCCCTCTTTTAACGACTTCAAAGCCATTTAGTGTAATGCCATGCGAGGTTTTACCTTCAACCAGCGCCGAGTATTTAATCAACGGAGCGCGCGTGATACGCGTCTACGTAAAGTTTCGTCGCCAAGTTACCCGGCTGATACGTACGTGTACGTGCGCGTAACTACGACAAAATCTACTTTCCATACAGCGTAATCCGTGCATTGCGTTTCATACGACCAGCTCTATCCGGTGAACTTTATTTGCTCAACGGACTTGTCAAAAATTTCGTTGAAAAACTTTTAGCGGAAGATAAACGTATCTGTTTAATGCGAGCTCATTGCTACGACGTACGAAAGAATGACTACGAAACTAAAGAGAAGGAATGGATCTTCGAATTTCCATTAAATTCCATTTGAATATTTTCGCAAAATTGATTTCGTCGAGACTCGCAAAATCCTGCTCTTTGTCTTCCAGGGAAGAATCTATCTTTCAGGAGAGACAAATAATTAAGTCGGAAATTTGAAAACTGAAATTGAAATCGCGACGAGCCGAGAAGCGAAACGCTCGAGCCGACATTCGAGAATGAGTTTTGAGGGCGAGTCACGTAATTTCCGATCCATATAATAGTAATAGGATGAAACGATAATTTCGGATCCAGCAGCGTGGAACGACGTCGTTAAATTTTTGACTACATCAATTTCGTGTTTCACGAGAAACTGCTGCTTTCGGAAAAGCCTCCGCCATTTCATCCTTCACGACGTCGTCGACGTCTGTCCGATCACGAAAGTCTTTACTGCGCGTAAACGCGTCTACGTTGTCTGAATTTCGTCGCGTTCGTTCTCTAACACCGCTAACCGTAAGAGGACGCGTCCTCGTTCTTGTCGTGATTCCTTTCATTCGTTTCGTCGTTCGAATTCATAGAAATTTTTTCAGGCACGAACCAGACGATATCTCTCGCGTTCACGCCATCGCAAAAAGCGTAACAGACGAGTAGTTTTACGAAATTATTTCGCACATTCAAAAACCTTTTTATATCCATGAGTTTACAGGTGCCTGTAGTAAATTTCAGTGCGTGCGCGTGCCCAGTGTCCCCTTTAACTGGTATTTGCATATCGTATATACCGCGATTATTTTTCATTTTTATAATATATCGAATAATATTATAATATTTTTCTTTTCGTAAAAATGGACTTTAAGCTGATAATGTTTGAAAATCGTTGAAATTTGATTGTGACACGGCTTACATACCAGAGTGAATGCCGAGGTCAATTTTTTAATCGCGATTCAACGTA
Source organism: Liostenogaster flavolineata (assembly GCA_025433975.1). NCBI lineage: Eukaryota > Metazoa > Arthropoda > Insecta > Hymenoptera > Vespidae > Liostenogaster > Liostenogaster flavolineata. Next base: position 875,872 of record JAITYT010002159.1, on the reverse strand, counting down.
CCGAATACTATTGAAAAGCTCTACAAAATACGAAAAATTGCGTCACCTCAAATTTTTGTCACTTTTCTGAGCCAACGGGGCTTGAAATTGCGAAAATGAATACACGCGATGACCCTGATGATTATTTATATAAAAGGTGCTTTGAAACGTAATTTTTCAGCACGAGAGAAGTTTTTTCCGTACGATGCAACAAAATATAACGAACGAATGGCTGGAAAATCACTTGAGACGGTTCAATTTATATGCAGAGGATGCTCGAAAAGCGCGTTTATCTGGATTAGCGTCGAAGAATACCACGCGTATCATCGACGTTTTTAACCGGTTATCGTCCGAATTTTTTCGCGCAACGATTGGTCAACGGCTCGCTATTCGTATTATTTTCCAAAGCGGCTCTTTAAAGAACGTTTTTTCAGATTAGCCGAAGTAAGTCTGTCCATTACTTTCCTCACTTCGAAGCAAACTTTAATACGCCGACGCTACTCTAAAATCGTTGATGGACGACAAAACAAACATTTTTTTTGTTTTGATAATTATTTGCAATTATTTGCTTCTTGGAGAGGTCGATAAAAATTTCAGATATACAGAATAAAATTATTATTATTTCTTTATTTATAATATTAAAAATATATAGTAGGATGGCCGCAGCTGTTATTTTCATCTACAATCCCAATTATCGGAAATATCGATGTGAACTGCATTCGAATCAATGTGTTAAAGCACGATGATCGTTTATTCCGTCAGAAATATTACATATATTAAATTTTCCATTCAGTTTGAGACACCTATTTGGTTGTTCGGAAAGTAATTTCGTTTTTCCTCGACAGATTTTCATAAAAACAACATAAAAACCAACGTTTTTTTCATTAAAAAAAACGAAATTACATCCCGAACAACTATCGATACTATCAGCTACAACTAACTACTATCGATATATTCGACGGTGAAATAAAACCAGAGCGCGACGCTCGACGAACAACGTCGGTTTAAGCGCTTCCTTCAACGAGATACAAGTACAAAAAATAATTACAGCCGTAATCGAATTAAGATGGTCGAGTAGCGCGTCGCACGTTCAACGATGGCATCGAGGAAGGTACATAGGACGGAAACAGGATAATTGAATGTTTTTCCAAGGATAATGCGCCAGTCTCGGTGGATACTTTCTTACGAGGTTCAAAGAAACACGAACATCACCTTTATAAATTGTAGTGTCGTTAATGTATTCAGGGGCGAGAATCTACTTTGAGTCCATAAACCCACGTTACCATCCTACTTAATTGGCTTTCCCAGGAGTGTAGAGACGGTTCTTGCCGCGTGTCGATCGTAAATTTATGGCGCCCCAAGATCCGGACTAATTCAGTTAGCAATCCCTCCAGAGCGAACTCTTTGTGAGGAGCTTCTCTTCCTCCCTCTCCTTCTTTCGTTCTTCTCACTCTGTCCCTCTCAACGTTGGAGCAAGAAACTCTCTCACCGCCAAGACAAAGCGAACTTTGTCCGCTCGAGTTATCATCGCCTATTTTATTTTCCACATCAATCGCAATTAACAAATTGGTCGATATCACACCGACAATTCCAACACGATCGATCACGCGAATTCAAAATTAACGCGGGCCACAACAGCTTCCATTCCGAGGCGATCGAGTCTCGTCATCGATAGCTGAACAAACTCAAGATAATTCTTCCGAGATAAACTTAAATAAGGTTTAACGTCGATCGAACGATCATGAAACGTAGATGCAATAAGGAGAGGGAATGGGAGATCAGGACAGACATCTGATATAGAAAAAAAACGAGGGATGGAACAATAGTGACTTCATCGCAACTGTGGGTAGTGTCTCTTCTTCATACTTAATCGATACAATGACTCATCTTCCACATTTAATAATAATAAAACAATACCAATAATAACGATAATAACAGCGATAGTAACAAAGAATGATAATCATAAGAAACGGTATTGAAAATACAAAATAAAGAATAGCGTGCGTCTGAACGTTGCGTGTACACCTTGGAAGTCGCGCTACGAATCCCCTTAAGAGCGGAGCCACGCCGCTGTCGCTATCGTATAGGCGTCTGTTTATGTTGACGTTACTTTCTTATAATTCTCTCGGTTATTATACTCGGCTACCGCTGCCAAGCCGTTACGCAACCATAAGTAAGCGATAAGGCTTGAAATAATTTAAGAGGACTATTGCTAGAGGATTGCCAGCAATTCTGACTTGTAACAGTGGTCGACAAACAGTTTCTAGACAGAATCAAGATAATTCTTCCTAGGTTGAGTGTCGATAAAACGATCATGGAGTATAGATGAAACAAGGAAAGGGAAAGAGAGATCAGGATAGGGGTCCGATATCGAAAAAGGACGAGGGATGGAACAGTAGTGACTTCATTGCGACCATAAGTAAGCGATAAGGCTGGAAATAATTTAAGAGGACTATCGCTATAGGATCCAGCAATCCTGACTAGTAACAAGTAGTAGTAAAAGTTGGTAGACAAACAGATCCTGAACAGGACCGGACACAGCTGCGGTCTGAGAGGATTTTAGTGGGTAGTCGGGGCATCCCGAAGTTCTACATACCCCGACGCCACGGCGCGGGAATACGGAAAGGCATTTCACCCCTCTTGGTAAAAAGAAAAGAAAAAAAAAATGTTTAGCGTTCGATAACGTCGACGGACTCGAAGGAGGAAGAAGAAAAGTTCGAAGCGACCGATCGAGGGAGCAAGTTGCTCGGTGGACGCGAAGCAGTGTGTCGCGCTCGTAAAAAGATTTTACGTACTTTTCGAAACGACGGGGGCGTAATCCGCAAAGAGTTCCGCGGTGCCTTCGAGAACGCGTCTTTATTATAACGCGAAAGTTTGGTAGCAGTTGCCTCGAAGGAACAGTCGACTAGTCCACCAAGACGAAACCCGCTCGGTTCGCAGCTCCTACTGCGAGCGACTAATAAGAGGCGTCAACTTTCTCTCGGAAGTTCGAGGCGCGAAAATCGCTTGGCGTTTCGATTCGTTCGCGAACGACGAAGAGGTGGAGAAAGACGACGACGCGGAAGAAGATCAAAGATACACCGAGTAAACGCCTAGCGTACGTTCGTCGCTTCGACGCGACGTTACGTGACGCTTCCGTTTGAATGAGCGCGTTATTAACTTCGACGAACGTAATTGAGCGCGATCCTGCATCGAGACTGCAAATTCCGCGTGGATTGAAGGGCGCTGATTGCGGAAATCCAAGTGCCAAGCTCGTACGAATACGTGCTAAGATAAGAGCCGAGGATGTAACGCCATTTACGAGCGTTCCTCGCGCGATCGTCGCTGCTCGTAGGACACTTCAAAGACTCGCGCGCAATATTTAATCCTTTGCGGACTACCGCCGCATATATGCGTTCTACGTAAATCATCAATTTGGCCGAGGAACTCATATCGTATATGCGTTTGACGAAATAATTGATAGAGCCGAAAGACTCGTATACGTGTCCCATGTAAACACGTCGCTATAACCGATAATTTCGCAATTTAAATTTCTGATAAATAATGTTATTAAACACATGAACATATTATTTATCTTGTGGAGAATCTGTACATGTAGATATACCTAGAATTTGACATTTCGGAGTGTTATGAAGGAAAATAGTTCTGCCGCTGGAAATGTCAAACGACTACCGCGGCAGCAGCTTGTTCTTCTTTCCGACGCGTAATGCAACGATTTTTTGAGAAGACTCGGAAATCGTAAGTCTGGCAAGGGAAGGCTAATGCGTTAATTACGCTTTCGTCTTTCGTTGATAAGGCCATTCCATTTTCAGTAACGCGTAGGAGGAGCGGAGAACGTTTCTCTCTGTCTCTCGAGAGATGGAGAGAGAGAGAGAGCGAGAAAACACGAACCGTGGTAGATCGAAGGTGCTTCCAACTTTTGTTTGACGGTGCTAATGATTTCGCCCATTAGACAACGTTAGCTCGCGGCAGTTACGCGCAATTGAGCGCTCTATTAATTGCATTTGCCGTTTTCGATTATCTTAACTCTTTGGAGGCGTCAGGGGAAATCGTTATCATTATCGCGCAAACTTCGTCGATCGTCATCGTTGTCCTCTCAAACGGAAACAGGATTAAAACGCGCACGACTAACGATTGTTTTCAATGAAAGCATGAAATGAAAACAAATCTAATATTTAAACGGTGCAAATATTTTAGCACCTCGATGCGCCTTTTATTGTCTTTGGTTCCCATCTTTGCGTTCCACTTAACGTATTAACCGGGGAATAAAATTTTGTGTAATTCGTTTCACACTGGGGACCATTTTTCGCAGTGATAAGCAATGCCAGCACACTTCAAGTAATAAAATAAAATTGTTTTTAATTTATTGATTTTTTTTTATTTTCAAAAAAAATATTATATTATTTAATATATAAATCAAGTATTTTCAATGTTCGCATTTAGTCTTCCAGGCATGACGAAAAATGTCGTCACACTCAGTTAACAAGTTAACAAGTCGCGATTAAATACAAGACGAACACGTTCGCTTTCATCGCCAGAAATGGACCACTTCTTGGAATCAAGACAGTCAGACATTAAATTTGATAAATAACTTAATCCGGCTAAAACAGGAAACAGATTGAGAAGCGACCAAGCTATCGCAAAATTAGCGCGAAACCGAAGGAAATAACGAAGTTTCGTCGGCCCGGAGGGCGAAAAAGAAACGGCAATCTAGAGAGCGGACTTCAATTACGTCTGGCACATTGAAGAGGTAAGAAGATAAAGTGCCGTCCTTCCACGCAAGTCCAGGACGTACGACGCTCTCGATACTGATCTCGTGCCGTTAAATACGATCGATCCTGACCGTCGACGCATTTTGCACGGCGAGAAAGTCCCACGGAGTTTCTCATCCACCTCGTACGGTGAAAGATCGTCGAAACGGCAACCTCATCGACGACTTAACCATCCTCGGAGGTGGAAGAGATAGCGGCCATTCGCCGCTACTGAATTAGCCCTCGATGCGACTGCTGTTTCGAGGATGGTCATTGGCTCGTTCGTTCGTCCATCCGTCTGCTAACGACTTTAAACGAAAAGCTTTCTTCGAGGACACCGTCGACGTATTTCATTAAACTTTTTCCATGCTCGTCTCGTCTAGTCGATGCAGCTTTTAATTCATTCCTACATTCACGTTGCTACGTTGACCTTGTTAAAATCTACGCGCCTACTCGAGCGTCTTTACATTGATAAAAAATGAATAGTTCAACGTTTCCCACGACTATCGATCCTTTCGCTTCTACGGGTGATTATAGTCACCCGTTGCGTATGGGTGCCATCGATGGCCATCAAAATTGAGTCAAAAGTTGGATTATGCATCTATCCGTGCCTTTTGAAAAGTTTCATAGAGGATATTACGTTACGATTATAATTACTAATTATTATTTTTGAGACAAGATTGAGGAAAAATTTGGCTGAAGATAGGCGCGTGCTTAATATTTCCACTTCGACTCCACGGCGAGGCGCACCGTGGCGAAAGGGTTAGCGATCGTTGAAACGGAAAAAGGCTTTGAAGCGTGCGAAAAAGTTCTTCTCGAATCGCGCTAAATTTCAATCAGATACGTCTCCTCCGATCGATCTCAGCTTCGTTACCGCGCCGATCAAAGACAGAAAGAAAGGGAAAAAAGACAGACTAGACCACGACCAAAGTGAAGAAAGTATTGGGTTGTCCGGAAAGTTCGTCGATTTTGAAGAACATCTTTTTTTTTAAGACTTATCTTTTTTGAAGAAAAAAAATGATTATATAATATATACAATCATTTATTATATATATATTAAAATATGTAATAAAAAATATGATGCAAATAATAAAACAATAAATAAATTTAAAAAAAATCGAAAATCGGCACGAACTTTCCAGGCAACCCAATATAATTCCTGCGTGATTCGCTATCCTTTCGTCGAGGAATCGGTAAATCGATCATACTTTCGCCCGAATAAACGAAAGGAAGGAAGGAAGGAAGGAAGGAAGGAAGGAAGGAAGGAAGGTAGAAGCTAGAGAAACGACTTCCGTTGATCGATCATCGCCTCGTGGTTCTCGATATCGTTGTAAGCACAGCGATATGAGAACTGATTTATCAGCCGTAAGAACGAAACCCCAAAATTGGAGGTAATGGGAAGCCACGAGAGATCCTTGGCAAGAAGCCCAGCGTGAAAATCGCCTTAGTCGTCGGTAGGAGGAGTAGGAACGGTAGGAAAGGACAGGATCGGTGGCGGAGGGAGCGCGGCAAGGGGCGAAGAACAAGGAGAGCGTACGGTCGTTAAAGTTGAGGTAGGACGGATCTCTTCCACGGCCACGGTCTTTGGATTCTTTTCGGCCGTCTGGTGAGCTTCTCTTTCTCGCGTTCCCTTCGTCGAGAAAAAGACGAGGAAGGAAAGCGAGCAACGGAGGATTGTCAGGATCCAGGAGCCAGGAGATAGGGATAGACCAACAAGAACCGACCGTGATTTAGTAGACCACTGTCCCTTGCGAAGGATAGAGAAAATGGGTCGAAAGGGAGAGAGAGAGAGAGAGAGAGAAGACGGATCTGGTCCCTTTTCCTTCGAGATAAATAGCGTCCAAACGTTTCGAGCTTTCCCCGAGATACGCGAGAGACTTTCCGGGCTACGCAAAACGACGGAAGGAGGAAAGCTTTTCGAGGCAAACTGGCTCTACCTCCGTGTCCAAAAGTTTCCTTCCGTTTAATCCGATCCGTATCGAAATTATCGCCACTCCGGATCACCGACTTCGTTCTCATTTTTATTGTCTCTCCTCGTGAACGGAAGAAAAACGCCGTGCGAATCCTCGAAGCATCTATGTCGAGGATAGACGAGAGGAAACGCTCAGGAGGTATAAGGAAGAGGCGTGAAAGCGACGCTCGAAGATGAGAAGGAAAAGAACACGTCGTCCTTTCCTGTTTGGTCCTGACGCTACGGAGAAAGGAGAGATTCGTTTTCCTTTCTCCTTTTGTTATCCTTCGAGTGGAAAATGGATACCGAGCGCCGACTTGAAACCTTGGAGAGTCGTTAAAAGTCCCCAATTACCCGGCTGAATCACGATCTCTCTCTCTCTCTCTCTCTCTCCTTTTCACTTCCACTATCCCTAGCTATCTCCATCTCTCTCGAGGCGTCAGAAACTGCAACTGTTGCCTCGCAACTGAAACTGCACTTGATTCTTACCGACAGAGTGGGTTTCACGACGAGCACGGAGTAAGCAAAGGAAACGAGCAGAAGAAAGAAGAAGATGCGGAGAAAGATAGAGACGAGAAGGTACACGATATCGTTCAAACTTTTC
>JAITYT010002159.1:853185-865024 GCA_025433975.1 Liostenogaster flavolineata | reverse complement strand
AAAAAAAAAATCACTAAGGGAAATGTTATAATTTCTAGGAGTCTCGTAACGACTTTACGATTATTTTAAGAAATAACGATTCCCTTTTTAGATTTCTTTGAATAATCGATAGTGAAAGAATTATAATATTTAAATCGCCGGTTCAAGACCGCAATGTATTCTACCCTATGTATACTTCCTACTACTACCCTATGTATTCCTAGAAATACCTACAGACAAGACCGATCCCGACAAAAGTTAAAGCAAAATAATTATAACTCTGCTGTTAACTGGAAAGTTCTCGCAGATATTCAGAACGATTGTAACTTCGCCTTGCCACTGCTCAAACGAAAGTAGCAACCGATTTTCCAGTACGATTCCAACAAGCATATTCTCGTTGAGCGATCAAAGGTACACGGAGTATTTCTATACTATTTTTCCATGCTGTATAACCGGGAACGGTTATTACATCCGTGTTGCGAACGATCTTCGCGCAAACCGAACGAACTTTCCTTCACGACTACATATTTCATATAACTTCGTCTTATAATTATCGATCTTACTACTTAATACCTAACCTTAACCCTTTTGAAACTGGTGAACACATATATCCCAGTCAAGTTTAATCGTAAATGCTAACTATCGATCTACTAAAATTTCTTGCACATTGCTTCATTGCGAATTGGCTGAATGGGCAAAACAAAACATGTACTAGGTGGGGCATGAAGGCAAAAGACTCAGTTTTTATTAAAACAATTAAGGAAAATCGTAAGCAAAAAATATTAAATTTTTTTTATATTTATCTAAAATATTTACCCTTATATATAAGGGTTAAAGTTCGAATTCATAAAGGCAAGAAAAGACATCGAGCAGGAAGAATCGAACCACGCTACGCTCTAATCCTTCCAGAATATAACCTATACGAACCTCCATAACGAGGATCGATCCAGTCGTTTGCGAAAGATGCTCTTCGGCGACCAGACGATCAATACTAATCAATTCGCTTAAATAAGTAACATCAATATTAAGTTCAAATTATTATTAAGTCAATATTAAAGTTCAAATCGATCAAAGCAAAGAAAGATATCCTAATCCATCCAGAACGTAACCTACGCGAGCCTCGATAACGAGCATCGATAATCGATTCAGTCGTTCACGAGAGACGCGCCTCGACGATCGCCAGCCACTTCCTCGCCGTCGCTCTTCCGACCGCCTTCAAGCTCGACGACGAGACGTCCGATGCGAATCGATTCGCGCAACTCTAATCGACGCGCGGACGCGCTCCGTGAATTGTGGCCTCGCGATAGGGTGATTCATGACGGGTAATTTCACAGTCACGTAGACGTCGCGGCGTTTCGACGGGCCGTCGTAATTCAAAATTATAAGCGCCGGCGCCGGCGTCGCTCCGAAGAAGCGCGTGCACGTGCACTTGGTCCGATCGAATCGACCGAGACGCTCTTCTCCCGAAAGACGCCTTCCACCTTCCTCCCCTGGATGCGCTACCTTCGACGTGGTCGCGTTTAATCACCGAACTTTCCTAATTAGTGGCACCTTCGAGTGCCCAGCGACGTCGTTGCACATACCTTTCGCTTGGAGGAAAATTCGAGAGCCGCCTTTCCTTCTTCCCTCCCATATCTCGGCGTTCCGTTCCGTGCTACCGACCATTTCAGACTTCGACCGTCACGAAGCGACCGAATAGTTTCCTGAACTGTCATGAACCTCCATATCGATCCAAAGTCTGGATCGATTTGACCGTGAGACGACGATCGCTCGAAGGGAATCGTAGTGACGTCTGTACGATCGGTTTGTTGGTATTTCAAATGAAATAAGACAGCTCCGATAGGCAAAAGCAAATCGTGTGTTGAGAAACAATATTAATTTGTTTTTATCGGCATCGACCTATCGAATCACTAGCCAACGAGTACTATTGTTAGTAGAAGTAAGGGAAGTAAAGGGTTTTCAAGCTGTCCCTTGTCCTCGAGGGAAGGACGGATTTCCTCTTCCGCGTTGGACCAGCTTCGCTTCTAGAAAGTCTCCCAAGCCAACAAGACATCCTTTCTAGCCATTCGATAAAAGAGTGTTATAAAATAAATTTATCAATTATTATTAATCCATTTCCAATTTCCCATTTGTCTTAGGCACAAAAAATCGATTTTTGAGATCAGAGAACCGATAGATTTGGATTGGCATCCAAAATGTTTGGCTATGTGCGCGACGACTACTGGAAAGATCAACCATTGCGTTTTACGAACGACAGATCCAATCAGTTTTCAACGTGAGATCCGAATGCACGGAAAATGACACTTTAATGCCCGTGAGGACATCGACGAACACGAGGGACAGCGAGGGAAAAAGCGAAAAAGATCAACACGGGATATGGCTACACGGGCGCTGCCAGGCTGTTGCTGGGTGCATGGCTACGGCGATAGATGTCAGAATGATTAATGGTGCCGGGCTAATAAATATAATATTAAATTCCGTCCCCCTAGTGATTACGCGTCAGATTTTACGGCACGATGTCACCATCGAGTGCGACGTAAACGTTGTCTTTATAATGCGCGCCGAGCAAGCATAGAAAATCGAATCGTCGCGTCGCCCTCCACCTCTTCGAGGGCCGTTCCCTTCGTGCGCGCGTTTCAACATATTCCAGCGCATAATTAGCGACAAAGCACGTTCCTGATATTTGCTAATTAAATGTCAGCGCCTATACGCAATAAACACTTGCCTATTGCTGATTACGATGCTTCTACTCTCTTTTTCCGTGGTAATTATCGTAAATTAATTTCTTCTATTCTTAATAAATTCGAAACAATTACATCGTCGACTCTGTAACGTGGCTTTCCCCGTTAATTACGATCGACTGATCATTAGCAATTATCGATTAATATCGCGATGGTAACAAATCAGTGTAAATAGTGCAACGATCGTTTTGATTAAATAGACGAAGTATACATAGACTCGTATATTACGCGTGCTTCTAGGATTATTAATTTGCTCTATACGCGTGGTACCGAATTATTTCGAGAAAATATAGAATGAAAGAAAAATAAGTACGATAGTAGCGGTGGATTACACGCACGTACCGTTGCGGAAGGAAGCACGCATTAAATTAATTCTACGCCATATACGTGCATACGTACGTATGCACGTTCGTGTGCACTCGCACGTTTACGAAAGGGGTACGAACGTACCGACGAGTTGAAGCATTTTAAAGTAATCTTGTCACGCAACCCAGAAAACTTTTCTAATAACAGACAGGTCTAATAAAAGCTATATACTACTGGCGAGGCGAATGAAATCGTCGAGGCTTTCGAGATCGCATCTTTGCAGCTTCCCTCGTCGTTCAGCGAGACCTAGTCGAGCGGTGCGAATGGCGCGCGTTGGAAACGTTGGATTCGGAACGAGTATACTCGTCGCGTTGTGAATTAATACTAGCCACTCTCGGTGGCACTTTACTCGATGGGCGATAAATAAAGCACGAGTACGGTCGTGGGAACTATGCTTTGGAGTACGAGATCAGCGTTCGACTCTCGGTAGCGCAAGAACGCCAAGTGCCAAAATTTCAACGAACAGCCGTACGTACTCGAGCGTTTTATAAAGGTTCCAGGTCGCTCGATCATTTCCGTTCGTCGCACGTAGGTAAAATATTGAACGGCGTAGAAATTTCTGACAAAATAGAAGCATTAGAATCTGACCGTTGATGAATTTAAATCTGTTCGGTTGTTCCCTTGAAAAACCCTTAAACAAGTCATGGGTTGGTAGGCAGGTAGACACGTAAGTGGGTAGGCAGATGGTTAGGTATAACAAAATCTGTTATCCGTTGTTCTCGCCTATTTGTCGAATGAATGTCGGACGCGGACAATGCGCAACGCGACGCAATGCATAATGAGCTGCGTTCCTGCCAGGTACTTCGCTAATTACATTGTATACAGGGTGCATGGTGAATCGTCGCCTTGTCGCGCGAGTCAGTTTCGACGATGCAACGACTACGACGAAGAAGAAGAAGGAGAGGCAATAGAGGCTCGTTATATCGTCCTTCATTTGAATCGTGCTCGCGAATATTCATTGTATCGAATGCAGAGGACGAAAGACGTATCTGTTTCGTGGACTTGACCGCATTGACACCAATCTCGCGAAGCTCGTTTTTACGTCCAATGAGAATTTTCCGGTAGACCTAATAACTTTTCGCTGGTAACGGTAAACGTCATCGTGCTCCTCGAATTTCGGAAAACCCCATTTTTAGAGGACTCTTACATATTAAATATTTATTTTACATCTTTGTTAAGTATCTGTATAGGCGTACGTTTATGCATGAGTAAACTGTATGCGAAGAAAAAAAAGGTAAGCAATATGTATCGATAAATTTTTAAACATTTCTTGTGAAAAAAGAAAACATTTATTATTCGATTTATTCATCACTCGCGATCAATGGATTCATACAACACGTAATACGTATCTACCGTGTTATAGGGTCTACCGTATGTAGGAAAAAGAAAAACCGATTCGAGCTGTATTTCAGAAATATGCCTACGAGAATGTGTGACGTTGTTGTGACTTCGGTAGCTTAGTGGACTAGACCATCGTACGCGAAATACGAAAAACCGTGTTCGAATCCACCGGTTCATCCAACGCTTGATTTTTTTTCCGAATATATCAGAGGTTCTAAATCAAGTGCGTCAGTGCATTGACGCGTGATAAATTCAACACGATGGAATCAAAATCGATACGCAACTCGTCTCCCGTGAAAACTCGAATTAAAGCAAATGTTCCGATGGTCCAAGACTTTCGAAACTTTCGTAATAAAATCGTAGCTACCAATCAAAGCTCTTTAAGTTTCGAGGATCGCATGAATGTGAGAACTCCGCGAATATTTCGCGGACACTATAAATTAAAGTTTCAATCTTCTCTTCATCGATCGACGAAACCAATCCACTTCCTCTCGTGCTAAACGTCCTTTGATTTGCCAGCAACGATGAAAAAATGGAAAAAAATGGACACCTATCGCGATGATCGCGTATCGCCGCCTGTCGTTGTACCGGTTGCATCGTTACGCTCGATTCAGTGATTCGGAAATTTTCTATTTAATACAGCTCGTCCGACGAGAGGTAACACACCGCACGATCATCCGTTCCATACGTTTAACGACCAACGGTGAAGCATCGCACCTCCTATGAAATCTTTTGCGCGTTATCGTACTATGATTATTACTCCACGTGATATAAATCTGTCGAAGCGCTCTCGAAGGTGGATCCCATCTTATTAAATCGATCGAGAACGAATCAACGAATTCCTTTCATTTTTCCTTTTCGGCAGTGATCCTGGTAGTCCTCGTAGAGCGAAGCTCGCGTCGAAGGCGACGCGTAGAATATCGCGAAATCGAATATCGCCGTTGAACATCGACCACTTGAAAACTTGTATTACGATTTCGATTTGTCATCGTTCGATCGAGTGGATAGGAATCGCAGAACGCCATCGAGATGAGAGAAAGAAAAGTATCGACTCGACTCGTTTCGCGATCAAAAGAAAAAATGAACGCACGAATTTCCATAGTGGAGGCAGAATTGGACATTTTTTTCGAGACAAAGGCCACGATTCTCCACGCACGAGCTTGCACGTGCATGCGAGGGGAAAGGAAGGCAGGAGGATGAAAGAGAAGCACTATCGAAGAACGAGTGCAGAGCCGGCAACTACCGGATACGATGGAAGAGGGAAGATGGACGAGGACGTCGATGGTGCAAGGAAACTCGAGCGACCTCGAGCAAGTCGGCCGGGCTTCTTCGAAAGTTTATCATTACTTTGTATCACTGCAGCGAAACTCTCGGGATTCTTTCCGCACCTAGTAGTTGGGCTCGATATCTGCCGGCTAATATCATTTTAAAACCAAAGTTTTCGTGCAAACTTTTGTTTATTATTTCCCTGGTAGTGGCCGATGTTGCCGACGTCGTTGTCGTCGTCGTCGGCTTCGCTCTACCATGCGTTAAGCCACGAACGACCAGAGAAAACGAGAAGAAAGCCGAAGAAAACTGTGGAAATCTCCAATTGAACTTCCGTTATCCGGCTTTGTTCAGAGAGCGCGTTTTCTTTTCTTCTTTCCTTTGGAAGTCGATAATGGAGAGGCGAAGCGTGGCGAGACAGTGCGTTTTCGTCGACCAATCGATGTCGTTTTAATAATTCTCGCTCGACTCGCACGAAAGTGTTTTCGTCGATCGACGTGATCATCCTATTATCGAAATGATATTCATTTAGTTTGTATCGACCGACGATCTAATGTCTGTCGTACGAACGACGAGTATTCAAAATTTTCCGAATCTTTTCCTACGAATTATTTGACTATACTAATACACTCGAACTTGAATGTACAATCGAAAAAATATTGCCTAGATTTGCATCATCTGTCGTAAAACGAACAAGAAGGAGTATCGAGGCTACGTACTCTCCTTGATCGGTAGAGTGTTGCCGTTCTTGCCGCCGAGTCTAACGAGGGAAAGCCTTGCTCGATTATTTCTATTCTTTTACTTTTTATTTTACCGAATTTATTCTCTTTTTTACCGAGCAGAACAGTGCTCGTCGTTCTAGCAACGCGTATTTTGTGCAACTATCGTAACTTTCCCAATTAGACGTCTTTTACTAGCTCTGTTATTTGTGATTGCCTTTTACTTATTCGTTGGATAAATCCACAACGGGGGAAAAAATGTCCGGCAACCACGAACAAAGAAGAAGAAGAAGAAGAAGAAGGTAAGACGAAAGGAGACCAAGAGGGAAACAGGATGGAGTCTCGGATCCCGACGCAACGTAGAACTGGGACGTCAGAAACAGGCGTGGAGCTGCGATACACCGGATGATCGGTTCGTTACCAATGGTCGTCGACGATCGACGAACGATCCATCCGTGAACGTTCCGGATTCCAGATCTGTCGGGACGATCAGCGATGCCTGCCATTTGTTCGACCATTCGAGACAGACGTGGATAGTGAAAGATAGAACGTTGTACGCGACCATCGTCAAAATGCCTGTATCTCCGGATCGCCTGGGAAATTGTAAACGCGTGTTTGCATGTTCGCGCGAATGCAGGTGCATCGCGACGCATAGTTCGACCTAACCTGTGCGATTCGATGCGAATTCGGCACCATCGTATCCCCTGAACGATAGTTCGTTATCCAGCTTGCCGAAGCGCTTTTTTCCTCGTCCGCCATTGCGATAAGAATTTCGAGCCTTCTTCCACGAAGGACCGCGCGATTTATTCTCCATGCGTCATAAACGTCTATCGAATTCCCGCGAGACGAATGGAACGACTGTAGGAAGAATTTAGAGGCGATCTTCGCGTACTTGCGCGAAAGTCGCGCTGCTTCTTTCAAGAAACTTCCGATTTTACGACCAGCTACTTTCCGACGTAATTCAACGATCCATTTTTTCGTCAGGTGCACTCGAATTCCAATGCGTTTTAGAACGTTTAATGGGAAAAAATGCAAACGAACGATACAAGAGGAGGAGCATGCATTCGTCGCCTGAGAACCGCCAAAGACAGGAACGGTTTGCCGCGTAGTCTTTGTCACTCCTTTGATATTGTCCGTTCTTATCTGCAGTCTCGCAGCCATTCGTAAAATCTATCTCGACCCGTCGAAACTTTCGAGATTCTCTCGCGTCGGTACATTCATTAATCTCGATCGAACGTCGTGGCTTGCCTCGTGCGGATATACACACCCACCTTCGTCTCCCTCTGGCCTTTCCATCTCCTCTCTCCGTTGCTCTTAAGCGCGTAAGTGAATTGTACCTTCGTCGTACTACCTTCGGTGTATCGAGCGAAAGAGCGAAAATGGAAAGAGGAGGGAAGATGGAAAATAAGGGTCGAGGGAAAGAGAGAAAAAGAGGGGAGAAGCTGGGTAACCATTATCGATGTTCCGTCAATACGAGCGAACGAGGAAATTAAAAATGTAACGTATCCGCATCCGATGTAATGGCACCTGACGTCCCTGGGGTATCGGTCGTTTTTCAGACGGCCCTGCCGAGCAATCGAGAACCTTCATTTCCTCTTTCTTTCGGCTTCTTTCGCTTTCTTCGTCGACCATTTAAAAAGGATAAAATAAAGACGATTCGCCGAGGAAAAATTGATAACGGATTACGACGATCGCCCCGCAAGTTGTCGACCTTCGGACGATCGGGAGAACGTCTACATCGCGTTTGTCTTCGCGATTCGTTCAACGACTTCATTTTGTCACGATCGACGAATAAATGACGAATTTCGAGTAACTGGACGCGCGCCATTTTACAAGGATATCTATACGTAGGAAATTGCGTACGTCCTGCGTATGGCTGATAGAAGAACAACCCTTTCTTTAAAACAGAGTTTAACCCCTTGGCGCTATCTCCCAATCGCTAGAATCATAGCAAGCAAGAGATATTTAGTCTTGCGCTCAAACTTGTAAAAATGTATGCGTCTTACGACATGCATATTTCGGCGCAACGAAAAGAATTGCGAAATAATAAACAACGTTTGGACACATTTAATAATTTTAAGATGACTGGGAAGTAAAGAGTCCGAACGAAGTGCCACGAGTCAGGCTCGTACTTATTGTTTATGGCTCAAATTTCTTACCACGAGTCTCGCTCGTGGTTGTAAGCCAAAGGATTAATAATAGAAGAAATATAACTAATCCTACTCTGTCGAGTGTCGCAGTCGAACTGTACTCATCGACGCTCTTTTTCACGTCCTCTCTGCATACGCACACGCACGCACGCACGCACGCATGCATCCCTCGTCACTCAGGAACACTTCAGCAATGGCCGCCTAAACAGATCTCGCATCGATACCCATTCGCTCTCCAGCGCTCGCACTCGCACATTCATTTCTTTCTTTCTACATATATGACGTCCGTCGAGTACAATCTCCTTTAAAATTGTTAATCTTTTATGACGGGACGAAGGGAGAAGAACAGAGAGCAAGGCGGAGAGGAAAATCATACGTATTTGCGCGATAAATTATTCGATGGTGAAACTCAATCATACGGATATCGAAAATACGTAATTTCCGATAAAATGCAAAAGAGGAACTGTGACGGCGCACGATTTAATATAAATCGATAAAGCGTAATTATTTTTCGCCGTGCGCGCGTTACCGTTTGAGATCATTTTTAACTCTTGACGACGTAACACAAGCGACTAAAGGAGAGGGTCGAAATTTACCGGAAGCGACGTGTATATATTAATCGTCGACGCCGACGTGACGAGCGATTCCGTCGGAACGAAGATCGCGAACAATCATCGCGAATGGAAAGCTCGGTCTCCCCTTCGACGCGATTATCCAAACGAGGATGGAAATCGAGTGGAATTCGAAAGAATCGTAAATCGTAAGCACGCGTAAATTATCGCGACTTTTCCGATTACGCGGTCGAACAGAAGGCGAACTCGGGTGAAAACGTTCCACGTGGAAATTTCACGGTAGGTACAATGCGCTCTGCAAATATCAAGTAATCAACGCAATGAAGTAAATGACGTATTCCCAGAATTTTCCGATTTATCGTCATAAAGCGCTCGGTACGTATTGTATAAAAAATTGCATTAATTAGCTCGTTTGACGTACTCGCGCACACCCGACAAAGATATATCGTTATTGCACGCGTTATTTATTTTTTAAATCAAACAACCGATGTCTCGATGAAATGCCTGCTAAAGAACGTTCGATCGACTCGATTGTAAACAACGACGTTTACAACGACATCGCTACGCGCGGATTGTTTTATAAGCGAATCGTACAACGATATTCCCCCTACCCCTCGATGCATCCGTTTGAACAAAGCTACGATACGATCGCGAGTGTATCGCGAAGCTGATCCAAAGGAGAATAAAAGGACGAAATAATTTCGTCGTCTAAGAAAAACTATCGTTACGCAAAATTATCTTTCGTCGGTCGAGAACGTCGACGAGGAATCTCAAACGATACCGAATACCGGAAGTCAATTTCTGAGAGCATTAATTTACGGAAGAGGAGAAATCTCGAATAACCTTGTCATTCTCTCTCTCTCTCTCTCTCTCTCATCTTCCTTCTCTTCGCTCACTCATCTGAAAATCTCATCCCGCTTCTCTCAGAAATTTCCTCCCCGGGATGGTGCTAATCGATTTAATCCGGGTCTACGTAGCGCGCGAAGTGCTATACGACGTTACAAATGATAACAGCGAACATTTAACGGATCCGTATTAATTTTCCATCGAACGTGGAACTTCCGATCGAGTTCGGGTCTACGAATCGACAAAAGTGCCGATCTTTTCGCAGGACAGGTCGAGACAAGGTTCCTTCTTGCTCCGGGTCGAGCGACAGCTGACAAGAGCTACTTGTTTGGTTCGTTAGGCAATGAACGAAGACGTCGGTTACGCGCAGCTGGTATCGATCTTTCGGTGGTACATCTGTATGCGTGACGAGTAGAAGCGAGGATCAACACCGCTCCATCAAAATCAACGTATCGATGCGTCCGTATTGGCACGATCGGCACGTACCGAGACACGCTTGGATGTCTGTAATCGCCGATGCTAATCGTAAAACGTTTCTGTTTGAACGCGGTTTCGAGCCAATCCCTTGGCGATCTTCAAAGTCAAATCGCGATTATATACGCGTCGGTTAAGTGGAGAGATGTCGATGATCGGAGCTATTTAGTGTGTAAAGTAAAATAAAACTCTTCGCACTTTGGAAGCTTGCCAGCCAAAGCTATTTTCCGAGACGAGAAATCCACCGAGGAGTCCGCGAGGAAACCGAGGACGAAACACCTTGGAAAACGTATTTTTCCACGAATGAATCCTCGAACAGTCGAGACAAGGGTCAACGTTATAAAACTTCTTTCAGGAAATAGTCTTTTCCACCGCACCTTTTTTTCGGGTTAAATAATAACGCGAAGAGCAAACGCGTACGAAGCTCGGCAAATACGAAGGCCAAAGAAGCTTAATCAAATCGTTTAACGAGGATGAAATTAAAAAGCCTCCGCGACGAAAAGAAACGCGGTAGAGAAGGGAAGAGATAAAAAGGTAAAAATATCAAAGTGACAAATTATACCGCGTCGTTATAGGTGGCAAGGCCTCGGGAAAAGTGAGACAATTCGACGAGGAAAATTAAAAGGAGTCTAGCGTGGTACCGAGGAAAGTGGTAACCACAAAGCCGGATGCCCGTTCCTCGAATCGAGCTTTAATTAGCGAAATTCTAATTCGAAGCCACGGGAAATAACAAAATAGCCGACGGTGGGACGGAGATAGAACGAGGACTCGACGGACAGTCTCGTTATCTTCCAAAGGTTACCACCACCGATCCGAGGAACCGAATAGGCTGAAGCGAGTTGCCTAATTGCTCTCATTTTCTGGACGTAAGTAAATTCGAGAACGCTTCCGCGATCGTTCCATGTCTGTGGGAAGTTTTCGTCGCTAAGCGACGTACTTTTCTTCAGTTTCGTCGCTTCCTTGCGCGCGTTCTTCGCTGCCTGCGAGAGACTTCGAAAGACGCACGAATTAGCGCTCGTCCGATCGCCCGTTTTCCTTTGTACCAATGCCATTCGCCCAGCCCTCGGAACAATCCTACGTATTTTACTCGAATTTTTCGAAGGTGACGCCACGTGTAAGCGTTCGCATCGGTAAAGCAAAGAAGTGGGATTAATTTGCCGAGCGTGTACTCGGTTAGTTGGGAAAACGTTTGCTCGATTCGTTTGGCAGTAACCGCGAAAATACGCGACTCTACGGGTAAGTTCGCGACATAAAGGAATTAGAATAACGCGAGGAAATTCTATGGTCGATGTCACCGTAGTAACGAGAGAAGGATAATCAGATGCGAGTTACGTTCATAACAAAGACTCGAACTCGAAGCTGCGGTTCAACGTGCTGTTTCACCT
>JAITYT010002159.1:837169-853112 GCA_025433975.1 Liostenogaster flavolineata | reverse complement strand
AGAGAGAGAGAGAGAGAGAGAGAGAGACAAAGTTAATTCACGATGGAAAGATGCGACCCGTGCATGTACGAGCATCGTCTGAACGAGGGTAACTTCGCGTACGCAACGTTGGCGGCTGTCTTTGTCGAGAGAAGAACGGTTCTCGCGCGTTTGGCGCGGTTATACGCATAATTTAGATACGACGTGCAATTAAAACACTGTTGAGACGATATCAAAATAATGGCAGGCTGTTGATCTTGTGGTAGTCGCGCGCGTAAGTTCTCGCTCCTCGCGTTGCCAGCGATTAATCTTACGCATGCTGCACGTACGCCAATCCGGAACACAGCTACGTGATTCCATTACGATTTCAACGTTCAACAAGGTACGCCTACATTTATTCATCCGCGTCGATTTTTACCTTTTTTAACGATTTTTTTTGACGAATCTTCGCGAAGTCGGAGCAAACGAAGTTACGGGATATTTTGATGAAAGAAGAAAAAAGAGAACGTGCAGGTGTCAGGGCGTGCATCGCGACGATGAGTTCGTTGGAAAATCGGCGAAAAGGATATAATAAAAATAAATAAAAAGAAGAAAATTGGATATCGTGTTTACGTCAAGCTCGATGACTCGATAGATTATTGAACCTCAATCGCACTGAGTACAAACAATTATTTGTTATTTGGGAAAAGTTATTTGGGAGTCGCTGTTTGCGCGATCCAATCAATTTCAAAGAACGATCGCAAATACGAGAAATAAAGCGAAATAATTTGTAGGCGATGAAGCTATCGTATCGGACGAACGTGCGACGACTAAAATAATTTCGTCCGGCTCGCGATAAACGCGAAAAAGCCTTAGGGAAAAAGCTATGGAGGCACGATCTCTTGGTCGGAATAAACGACGAAAGGACAGGTGTTATTAAAAGAGTGTACCGACTATGAAAAATGTGAAAGGTTATTTCTCGCGCTTTTAACGCGTACGTTTAAGAGCACGACGAAATAATACCTTTGTAACTGAAGTTTTGAGCGCTCTTGATGTTGTAGGCGTAGAAAATTATTCCAAACCACGAGGTGGTTCTCTAATTGTCGCGTTTCGATAGGATTTTTTGTGCATACGCGCAAGCTTATATTCTAGATTTATTTAACCTAACGAAGTTAGGGAGAAAAAGGGAAAGAATCTTCTTTGCGCCGACTTTTCTCCCTTGTGTCTGTAAAATATGCCGATTTATATGAAATTAATTCCGCGAAACGTTACGTTTCTTAAATATATTAAAAATATTTTCGAGACGAGAGAGAAGGATCCTTTCTTACGGCAATTTTTCATCCTCCAGTTCGCAAAAGAATATGCGAATGTAAAGATTTAAATGAAATTAGTTTGACGAAACGTTACGCTTCTCCACCGCGTTAAAACTGTTCTGCAAATTTAGCGAACGTTTAAACGCGGTCGTAAAATAATCGCTGAGAACTGGCTCGAATAAACTTCGAACTTCCTCGGTTGAATGGTCGCGCGTGTATCGTCGTCGCGTCTTGGGATCTCGTCTCGCTTTTGTCGTCGTCGCCGAGACGATGGTCGCGTACAACTGGCGCATTGTTCCGAGCGAAAAGTGCGCATCCGAAAGAGGATGTCCGCGCCTAACGAAAAGAGTTTCGCCCAGATGCCGGTAGGAAGAGGATTCGTATTTAAAGCGTCGGAAACAATGGGAGAACGAACCGTTAAGCCGTAATTCGGGGGATGAGAGAAATTTAAAGGTGAATGGCGTACCACCGCGGATGGGTGCGAGCAAGAGCGAAAGAGAAAGGCTCCATTAAGGAGCTCCGACGTTCCTCCTACCGTCGCGGAGGGTAGAGAGGAGGGAGAAAGAGGGAGAAAGAGAGAGAACGTTACGAGAAAGTTTTCACCTGAAAGGATTATGACGAACGCCGGTGCCGCGTTCAAAGGACCGTCTACGATAATCGGCAAAGTAATTTTCTGAATATCTCGGTCGCCTCGTTCTTCCTTTCCGTACCTTTCTTCCTTCCTCCTCCTCCCCTCCGCCGTTGATTTTTCCCTCGCTTCCATTTCTCTCGCATTTACACGGGAAGCGTTGCAACGATTGTAAGCGATTCCGTAGAAAATGGTCGTTTCTCGATAATTCGACGGATTTTTACCTTGAAAGAAGAGATCGCTTCTGGAGCGCACGATCGAACGCACGTACGAAGAAGGGTGTCTTCGCGCGATCGTCTCTTGGACCCGCGACATTTCGAGCATCGTAAGCTGAAATAAATTGTCACGATTGGGAGACAACGACAGCGTCTTGCCTTTGGTTTTCTCGAGGAGACGAGCCACGAAATTCGCCTCGATTTTGTCCTTCGCTCGCTCGGCTTTACGGATACGGGTCAATCGGCGAGTCCGCGGTAAATGTTAAGGACGAGGGAAACTGCACGAAAGTGGACAGAGTCAACTCGGAGCAAGGCTTCTCTTGGGTCTCTCGATCGTGAATATCTGGAGGATCTGCGCTTGGAAAAACGAAAAGAGACCGAAGGAAGAAGGCGGAGACCCGGCTAATTCCAGGATTCTAAACGAAAGTCATCCGGAACGGAACGGACACGGTTAATCGTCGTGAAGTTGAATCTCGAAAGTGCATTTTCGACTTCCTTGGTCCCGTGGGCGAGCGCATGCTCCTATTTCCTTCGCGAGCTTATCCGTACTACCTACGCTTCCTAATGTCTCGTTACGTTCGGATATCTCGAGCCAACCTGGCGAGTTAACCTACCAATCGAGTCGTTTTTCGACAATCTTCCTCGTTAGCTTCCCTCTGTGTACTTTTTACAAAAGTTCCCGCCATACGCAGCGCGCCATTCCGTTGGGATTAATTTTTGGAACGCGACGCGATAGAAGGAACTAACTTTCCTGCGGGTCGAATGAAGCTATTGACGATTCCATAAATTCGCTACCGCGTCGTCCTTGAATTCTCGGCAAATTCTCGGACTTTGTCGAATCGAGCACGATCGCCTGAAAATTCTATACATTTTTTCACGGTCTTGCTAACTTTCGAAATTCCTCTTATACGTATCGGAATCGAAGTTGAAAAAACGTTCGTACGGTGACCAGTGAATCGTCTACAGGTACGTCTACGGATTGATATAGGATGATAAATATAGGAAACTCGATGTGACGTGTATCATAGGTAGGAACGTTACAGACCGAAGATTATCAGAGGAATTCGAAATCGTGACACGGTGGCGGGAAGACCAACTTGCTACTGCGTCTGCGCAATCGTCGAAAAGGCATTACGAGGACGAACGCATTGCGCGAAAACGCGAGCGAATAAATTTCGTAACCGCTGGAGAAATTCTGTCGCTTCCTGCTGTTATTTCCTATCTCTTTCCAATCGATCGAGATGGAAGCCAAGAGTGTCATCGAAACGAGCTCGATCGAAATGCGATCTTCACTGATCAATTCTAATTAATCGTTTCGAATCTAATATTTTTAACGTAGTTTTTGAGGAGGTTCCGAAATTTCGATACTTCGTTATTCCTTCGCGATAGATGAGAATCGTCGGTTTCTCGACGACAGAAGGACGAATCTCGTTTCCTTCTGTAAATGCAGCGTTGTTAAAACGCACTCTACTTGGAAAGATTAAAGGCTCGTCGTAAAGGACGTTCCGAGAGTTTGCGTTGCCCGTTTATTTTGATAAGACCTTGAAAAGAAAGATAAAAATATTTAGATGAGCTTCGAAGTTCATTCACCTTCGATGTCGACGGGTAGATCGAATTATCGTTCGATATAATATCGTATTATTGTATTTTCCGTCCTTGTCTTCGAAAATAGAATGCATTTCTGCCAGCTAGCGATCGATCTACGTACGGATCGTTTCACCAAGCAACGAATATACTCGACGACCCAATTAAGAGACTAACGCAACTCGTTCGCTCGGTTAGCTTACTTCGCGATCTAGTTTATTTTCGAATCGATCCGCATATTTCTTCGAGGAACGGCGATCGCGTCATTCCTTGCATTTTTACCGATGAAAAATGTGAATTATTTTTTAATTCTTTCAATCGCGTCTCGTCTCGTCTCGCACACAAGCACGATCGTTCGTCTATGAAGAACGATAACTCGTCGCCTTCAGATCGACGCTTCGACGAGTTATCTATTTTCAGTTCTTTTCTCTCACGATTACACGCAAAGTGGATGATGCCTCTGGCTTTGTAGTGACGGACACGCAGCGAAAATTCTTCCTTTCTTACGCTTTTCGGCTCGTTTCGTCTCGTTGAACCTCCAACGTCATACTTAAAGGCTGAAAAGCGCAAACTTCATATCGTATGTCGGCAAATATTCATAAGTTAAATATCGCCTCTTCGTGGACGGCACGAAAGTAGAGGCGCCATGCCAGCCTCGTGATAACACTGCCGCGGTATTAAGTTCGAGCTGGTACTTCCCTTCCCTCTTAACACTCGCCTTCTCTTTCCCATGGCATCCGTATTTTCCAGCATTCCCTCGTCCTTTCCCTATCTCTCTCGCGCGCAGACACGCCGTTTTCCGTCCCTCTCTATTTTCTTTTTACTTTTTTTTATGCATTCTTTCAAACGTCTTTCCATCTTTCTTAAATTCACGAAGTTACTCGCCTCTGCCTCTTTCTTGCCCATTATCTTTTTCTTCTTTTCCTTTCTTCCCTTCGGCCACATCGTTCGTCCATCTTCCTTCTTGCATCTCTCTCTCTCTCTCTCTTTCACAAGCACTCAAATCACCGATGCTCGCCAGCATCTTCTTACATTCTCGTATGCTAACGCGCCAGATAGCTCCAAGGAAACACCTTCGCTGGAGGAAAAGTAGCTGGTACGAACCAAGTTGCTATCCCGTTGCAATTTCAAAGTTACCCGACGTCAGAACAACGTTTTCACGAAACTCCAAAAGCTGCGTTAGTCCAACGCGATGTATTTTTCGAATAATACAAAATTCAGTAGAAATTCTCTCGTCTCTTCTCTCAAGATCGATCCACGATTAATCACGATCGACAAGTCCCTTCCATAATGAAAGACAATCCGATCGATCGGACTTCGCTCGCGATATTCGCCGAACGAGTTAAAATTTTCGCATTAATAACGTTGCTTCCACCCTAGCGCCTTGCTCGAACTTTCAAGATACCTAATCGCTGCATAATCCCTTCGAAGTTACGACGAGCAGGGCTTAGTTAAATCCTGCGTCTAGTCGTATCGCGAGGTAGGAACGCGTACGCGTCGACGATGGTCGCGCTCACGCGATTATTAACTTACGGATCAATTTTCCAGCCTCTCGAGTGCGTATTCGCGACATGCCGAGAGAAATTTCGCCCGACACCTCGTCGTTCGTTCACGAGGGCGACGGAATATCCACGGATCGATCGCTTATCGTCGTCGTCGTCGTTCCTACGATCCTGTAAAATGAAACGCCACCATCCTTAACCCTTTCGCTCCGAATGCCGAATATATCCGACATTCGCGTAACAGCCCCAGGAGGCTAAACAAAAATTATTTCTTTCGTATGATCGACACGTGTTTATGGAACACACGTTGCCTATAGAAATTAAAAACCGGTAAAACCGATATCAATGGTAAAATTTCGACTGAAATTAATCGATCAAATTTTGAAGAAATATCAGGAAAAAGCGGTCCTGTTAGACCCGGAAATAATCACTCATCAAGACTCAACGGAAGACATTTTCCTTCTCTTCGTGAAGCTGAAGGAAAAAGTAAATCGCGAAGGTGCGTTGTATATACGAAAAACAGTAAAGCTATTTCTAATCGTTAATCAGATTCTTTGTACCTATTAAATAAGTTTATATCTTTTATGTAGAAATTATGAATATATTGTTGCGAAGAAAAATCCTTCTTCTTCCAAGATACAGTGTTCACGCTTCGTGGAAGGAGCAGCTTTTCTTCGCAACGCGATCGCCACGCAACAACTAAATCGTAACGGAGCATCGTTCGTTCTTCATCCTTCCTCTCCTTCCATTTGTATCCTCGGAGAAACATTTCGCGACACCGAGCGACATGCCGTCGTTAGGAAAAATGTCGTTCTCGCGCAACGGAGGAACGAAATCCGCGGAACGAATTTTTCTCAGTGATGCGTTCGAACGTTGCACCGCCATAAAGGGCAGGAAACGTCCCACGTAGTCACCATCTTTACGAACTTTCGCCTCCTTCGAAATTCATCGTCGAAACGATCCTCGCCAAACGGACGATTTCGACACCGACGAATGAAAGTCGATGGAAACAAAGTAGGTCTAGTAGCTACGACGGAGGGGGTAGGAAGATCGGTGGATCGATTCGAATCGGTTTTATCATTCAATCGTAGGAACTCGCAGGAAGCAAGGTTTTGGTAAGCCAGGATTTAGCCGGCCGATTGTCTTTGGGTTGAATGCCGCCGCTCCCCTTCTTCTCCTCCCCCTCCTGCCCACCCACCTCTTCCGCTTGGCCGAGGATACGAAGCAAGCTTGGTTTCGCCATTTGAATCCCTGCTCTTTGTTTCACCATCGGTACGACGGTGTAGTCCACGACGATCGCTGAGAACGTTGGACAATAGTTCGCTCCCCTGCTTCAACCGTTTCTCGTCCTATTCCTCCTTCTCTTTCTAGTCTCCTGCTCCAGAAGACACGGACGATCGAATCTCCTTGTAAACGTAATGTTTCCATCACCACAGGGGTCCCCGTTGTAACGTCGTTGATGTCGCGATTCTAAGGAAAATTCGACGAATCCTACGGCACCTGGAGCCAGAGGCGCGCCTTTGATCTCCTTTCTCACTCGTCTCTTTCCGTGATAGCTTCTTCGAGTTTAGTCGTCTTTTTCGATCGTTTCGACGTCGTCCTACCTTCGTTAACACGTTAAACTTTAGGTTCACGTTACACGACCGAGCGTATCGGACCTTGCGCACTGATCGTAAGACTATACTTAATATAAAATTAAAAAAAGCGAAGGTGAGGCTTCTTTCAAAGTGAAGAAGAAGGCCATCTGTAGAAAACTCCTAAAGCCGATATTTCGGCCAGCTAATCGCGGTTCTTAACACCTCCGTTCGTTCTCCGATTCATCCTTTGACGGTGGCCCACTTGACGACCGAGTCTGGGTCTGAACGAAACGGCAAGCAAATCTGACTGGAAACTTAACGTTTAAATCGTTCAAATGCGTGAATAAAAAATGGAGGAAGTCGATCGAACGAGAATCGATGGGATTGAAAGCGTTTCCGCTTGCCGTTGATTTCGACGTTCGAAGAAAAGGACATTTTTTTTCGGAAATGAGTCCAGTATCACGGATCGTCGTTATCCAAGGACGTGATTCGCAGGGACTTTGACCCAAGTCCATTCGAGAACATTTCGATCGAACGATAACGACGTGCGAGAACCGACGAAGTAGCGATAAAATACGCTTCGGAAGGTGTGTATGGACGAATGGAGTTTCAACGCGAGTTTCCCTAACTCCTTAGTCCTTGTAACTGCGAAGGATGGCAAAAACGTCGTTCCCCGTTGAAAATCTCAGGCCGGTCTTAGGAAACTCGAAGCCCAGCGACGTCGAGGCGCGAAGCGAGACCGGCACGTACCGTTGCCTTGGAAAGAAATAACTTGGTCGACTTTTCGTCCTCGGAAATTTCTCGAAAGCGGGCATCGAGCTCCTCCTCGCCGACGTACGATAAGTTTTGATTACACCGCCCGCCACGGAATCGAAGTTTCTATTAGTTTTCGAGGATGGAGGGATTAAGTTCTCCCACCTCGCGATAACCGACTACGATCGGAACAAATTAAACGCCAAAAGAGCGCGGAGCTCGTCCTCGAGAGAAAGGACAGTCGGACGGACGCGCGATACCGCATCGAGATAACACCGGAATCCCTTCGACTCCTTCCGCCACCATCGAATCGATCGAATCGGAATTTGGTGCCACGAGCGCATATTTTCACCACGGGATTGCGCGACAACGATAAAAGGAGAATATATATTTATATAAAAAAAGAGGGGAAAAAAAATAAACCGAAACCGGAGCGACGCGACAAACACGCTTACGCGTTTACGATGATCGATAGGTTTTCAAAGGAATTCGTTTTATTTCGAGCTCTTTCGTGGCTCCTGTTTTCTTCGAAACTCGCAACACTGCGAAAGAAGATGTAAATCAGGTGGTGGAATACAGCGCCTCTTCGTTGCACTCTCCTTTTCTCACCTATTCTTTCTTTATAGAGAAATGGAAAGAGAGCTTCCTCCATCTTGATGGTCCTCCCTTCTCCTCCTCTTCCTCCTCTTCTTCCTTCTACCCCCTCTTCTCGCGCTCTCAGACGCGTTGGAACGCATTATCAGAGCGGCAACCTCAACGAGGAGTAACTCCGCGCGATAGAAGCGCGCAACAACACGTTCCGCTTTTTGTCGTGGAAAGTTCTGTGCTGGCGCGATACAATGACGACGCTTAGTTCGACGCGCTGTACCTGACATCGTCCTTGTTCTCGCTCTTTCCTTTTTTCTCTTTCCTCCTTTCATCGTGGCGCGTTTTGCCGTACGCATTACCACGCGCACTTCTCTCGCGCGTAACGAGATGTTTCCCCTCTCCCTTCGCTTCCTGCTTCCCTCGAGCTTCGATTTATTCCGGACTTTAGGGGAAGCAAGAAAGAAAGAAAGAAAGAAAGACGATCCTTTTTTCGACGATTCTTCGAAATTCGGTAGGTCCACGAGGAGACGTTTCTCGGGCGTTTCGAGGCGCCGGCACTCGCGTCGTCCATCGTCGATGCAAACGACGCGGAACGATTGGAGTAAAACTATCCAGCATGAAATCGAGGGAAAGGAAAGCACGGACGAGGAACAAATCCGTTCGAATTTTATTACGAGCGATGAAATTCATTCGGCGAATTTGAGCGCGACGGAGGGAAGAAGAGACGGAACGTATGGACGGACGAAAGATGGAAGGAAGCGAGAGGAAGGGACGAAGATGGTAAAAGGAACGCTTCGCTTCTAAGGGTGGAGCTAATTAGAAGGCGCCGACGGCTTCCCGGAGGTATCGGTTACGGTGGAAAAGAAAGGAGCGTCAGTCAGGTCGAGGGCAAAGGTAAAGGCGGCCAATGGGCGCGGAGAGGGGCAGAAAGAGGCGTCTGGAAAAGAAAAGCTCAAGGCGGAAGACAAGTCGAGAAAATGAATGAAGAGAAGGCGAATGGAACGGCCGTCGGCAAAGAAGACGTACGGCTACGTATCATGATAAATAAAAAGGGTTCGAGGCGGTTGAACGACCTGAACCCTTTCGCTATGGCGGTTCGGTCGACCGGAACCCGGCGCCGAAAATGAACACATTGCGCGTGAACAGTATATCTTGGAAGAGAAGGGATTTTTTTTTAAAACAATGTACTCGTAATTTCTACGTAAAAGATATAGACTTATTTAATAGGTATAAAGAGTCTGATTAACAATTAAGTACAATAATAAAATAAAACATAATGTATAATATACAGCGATTAATAATTTAATTCAGTATGATATATTTTGAAACACGGATACACGTACGACCCAACATCGCATTCCTGCCATTGATAACGAGATTCTTGTTTTTTTATCGTTTTTCGTACATACAACGCACCTTCGCGATCTACTTTTTCTTTTAGCTTCACAAAGAGAAGGAAGGATATTTCTTCAAAATTTGATCGATTAATTTCAGTCGAAATTTTACGATTGATATCGTTTTACCGGTTTTCAATTTGTGTAAGCAATATGAGCTGCATAAATACGTGTCAATCGTACGAAAGAAATCTTTTTTTATGCGGATATCGGATATATTCGGCGTTCGGAGCGATAGGGTTAAAGAATTGCGAAGGACGAGGCAAGGTCGGTATCCTTCCGCTTCGAGGATTTTTGGAGAACGATGCGCGACCTACGTACGTCCTCTCGCTCGAGCAACGAGGTCGCCTTTCCTCGACGCCCCTTCTCCTACCCCTCTCCCTTCCTGCTCTACTTCTTCTTCTACTGCAACGCGAGCCTCCATCTCGTCTCCATACTATCGCGAATTTTTGCCAGTCACCGCCGGTACGAAATTAAAAGTTGCGCAAACCTCCGCGATTAAAATCGCCCTTTCATCGAGGATGATAATTATTATAGAACCACGAGAGACGGCGGAGGTTCTCCTCGGACGAGGACTGACAAAGAAGAAAGAGAAGGGGCGGGAAAAAACACGGAAAGAAGGAGAGAAGAAGATGGGAAGAAGACAAGCGGTTTCTTCTCTCTCTCTTTCTCTTTTCTCGACATCGGCATTCGTTTATACGGCATTGCATCGCGTCGATATCCCCCAGCGTCACCCACTCGGAAGAAAACCTTCGAGATAAAGCTCTTATCACGGCGAGGATAGCGCCCTGCCGTTGGCAACGGCGACGCTCTTTCCGCAGGACCTCGTGGTGGTCAAACACGGCGAAAGCTTTCGAGGATCGAGCGGAAAATCTTTCCGCGAATTATCCGTCTTTCGAGCGGCTTTCTCGCCGGATCGACCACCTCGTCCTCCGTTTGCGTCACGTCGTGGACCAGCATTCGCCCTCGATCGCTATCCTGAGCCGAGGAGGGACAAAAGAAAGAGACGAACGAGCGCAAGAACTTCTGGACGGAAAGGAAAACGTTTGCCAGAAGCAAATCCATATTTTGAGCTGATCGTTTTTATAGATGAGTGGAATTATTGTTCGCGAAAGCTCTTCTTCGACCTTTCTAAACAAAAACGTTTGGACTGACAATTTTCATATAATCAAATAATGGAATAATCGTTGGCAAACTGTGAAGATCGTTGACTCCGTCAACTTTGTACAACATGGATAGTTTCTGCGAAATTAATCTACATTTTATCTGCTCATTTTATGCGTTTATGAGGACAAAGTGTTTCTCCTTTATCCAGAAAATCTCGCGATAATTTCAGGAAAGCTCATACATGAAATAATAAATCGCGAATTTATTTTAACGAGTCCTGAAGGCGCAAAAGCAATTTTTATCGACGTTTCGATCGCCTCGACGACGATTTCCATCAAAAGTACCGATGATATTCTTCCGATGGATCAACAAAATATCTCGCTTCGTCCCTCGTTCACCTCCTCCTAACGCCGCGTAACCGAAAGTAGTAACGTTCGGTAAAGTCTGGCAGCAAGACGTTGCCTCCATCCCGTGCTTCCGTCTATCTTCGAACGTGCACTTTCGCGCGGACTCGAGCGATTTTCCAAGGTGGAAACGACGAAAGAAAGAGAGAGTAAGATAATGGAAAGGAAGGACGAAGAAGCCACGAAACTTGGACGTTGCGAAATTGCAGCTACGGCAACGGCGAGAACTTTTACGGAAAGTTTGCGTCAGTTATTTTAATACGCCGAGCAGTAACGGTACTCCGGAGAAGACTCTGAGAAGCCAGGAGATAAACAAATACGGAGAAGACAGGAGTATCCGCGGGAAATCCAGCCCCGTAGTTCGTCATTTTCGTCCTTGTCTGTTTTAAGATTCGACCGCGTTCCTTCTGGTGTGCCTCGACGACAACGAGCGAATTTTCTTCCAAACCTTTCACCGATGGGCGGATTTTCGGGCTTCGAAAGATAAAAACTCATTGGAAATGCGCCGTTATTCTCTGGACTACTCCGGAGTAGATGGAAACGCGTAAAGCTCCAACAAAATAGTTTCATGATTTTTCCGTGTAATTCGTATCGGTCTGGTCGCGTTTGAAAGGTATAGAAAATATCGTAGTCAATCGATGTCCGATATTGGAACGTAATCTCTAATATTTGAGCGGAAACGCAAAATTCGTGGATTTCTCGTCGGACACGGGGAATTTATATAAAAAATTGTTTGGTTTTATTCGACATCGTTGAATCCTAGGTTGAATCCTATATGAATTCCAATGCAAAAATGTATTTGCGGTATCGCTGATGTTCAAAGATCCTTCGTTTTTCTCCGGTTGTTATGCAAACGGAGAAAGACGCCGGAAAAGGGGAAAGGAATTTATTTATCGTCGAACGAACCCGTTGAAATCGAAACGAAAATCGTAGTCGCGATGGAGAAAAGTCAACGTTGGGGAACGACGGTGGATTCGAGGTCCTGAAATACTAAACGCAATTAACAGGACCGAGAACGTAATTTCACTAAAAGCCGGGGTAACGGGACACGATGATCAACGAATTTTCGCGAGTGCTCGGTGGGCGCCACGACATTCGCAATTTTTGATATAATTTTCCGTGTCTCGACTCTTCCGTTCGAGAGTTAGTGCAACGTAACGCGTATTTCCATGTGCGTAAACGCGATCTGCTTCGTACTTAAAAGTACGTCGTTCAAGACGTCGAAAAACTACGTATAAAAACAACCTTAAACAAAATATTTATTATCATTATAAATAACGCTATTATTTATTAATATAATAACGATGAAATAAAAACAGCCTTTAAAAACGTATCCGCACGTATCGTAAAAATTAGAAGACAATTGTCGATTTGTCTGTTTCTCGAGACGAATCGCATTGACCGCGAATAGAGCCATCGACGAGCACCACATGTTAGAGTTTCCGACAACGCGTTTACCTGACTAAACCTAATCTACGTTGTGGATTCGTCGTCCGATAATTCGTAATTGAATCGACTATTGGGAGAAAACTTATGATCCGAGTGAAAAAAGAAAATCCAGGGGAAACGTCAAAATTATATGCTGAAACGAAGAGGAAAGTGATAATAAAAGAGATCGCGCGAGACGGACGCTTACGTAAAGGGGATAAAAACGTACCGCCTGTTTCACTCGATTGGTTCCGTGCCGTACAAATTGACTCATTCTTCCGCTTCTTTCCTATGGGACGAACCGTTCTCCGATAGAACGAATAAGAAAGCTCCCTCGTTCTGCCGTCGGACGGAAGCGGATAGGACGGGCTCGAATGGAAGTTGGAAGTAGGAAAACGATCCTTTTCCCCGTATCGAACTAGGCTTATATTTTTCTACAAAATTAAATCGCTCGCGATGCCATCCGTCTCGGCCTCGAGGTTCGTTCGTTGACTATCGTTAGATAGGAGAATAATTTGCAGCCGTCGCCCGAACAAAGCCAACCCACATTTTTATCATCGAGAGGGAAGCGCGCGAACGTGTCACGCCATCGCGTATTTCAATACGGACGTCCCGTCCGTGCGTCGGGTTTAAATAAGAAATACGAGGACGCGCGCGATAAATTACGACGCGTAAACATTCCTGCGTCGATATTTATTCTACGCGAATTTTCTTTCTCCTAACGAGAGAAAGACGGCTCTCGCGAGTGTGAAGGGCCTCGAACGCTTGGAAATTTTCCTCGTCGCTGGAGAAGGTCGCTCGTCGCGCGACACGACCGAGATTTAGTAGGATAGAAGGAAGACCGATAAGATAATACCTACCTACGCGCATAAACTCCGTTCTCTATCGTTGCCTCGTTGAATTCATAAGGGGGAGGCCGTCTGGACGAAACGAGGGTGCGACTCGCGCGCGATACCACCCCGGATCAGGGGGGAGGGGAAACCCCCGACTTTCCGGCGAGCATCCCCAGTCACGCATTTCGAGCCACTTCGAGCGGTATCGCGATCATCCTTTATCCGTTATCTCCCACGGCTTAAGATCGTCATAGCTGGGCTCTCTCCTCTTCGCTCCACCCCCCTGCCACTCCAGTGGACTCGACGGAGGAATCCTTTACGGTATACATCCGGAAGGATAAGCCTCTCCTCTTCCCTGCCGCTTCTCCTTTTCCTCGCGAAACGTCGTTTCGCATTAGCGTTCGCCACTCGGTGAAAGAAAAACGCGGCAAGTTACATTTTCTCCACGGTATGGAAATTATTTCGTTACGTTGCGTTAGGCGAGCATGGAAGCCGAGCGATTCTCGTTCAATTTTACGGGAAACTTCGTATAGAGCGAAACGAGCGAGCTTCCGTCCGAAGTTTCGTGAAAGGGTCTCTCGTAGTTACCGCGTTTGACGCGACAGTCGCCGAGGTTCGAAAGCTTTCCCGCCACTTACCTGTCGTTTTTCGGAAGAGTCGCGACGATCGTTTTGCGGCGACCTTTGCATCACGATTTAAATAGACGCGGTTGGTTGGTTTCTTCCGATAATCGAAATATTTATTGAACGAACGTTGCGTTAATTCGAAAGGTTCTGGAAGAAATAGAGTATCGAGTTGTCCGAAAAGTTCGTGCCGATTTTGAAGAAGAATTTTTTTGAAGAAAAAAAATTAATTATGTAATATATATATATAATTATGTATTATATATTTAATAAAATATATAATAAAAAATATAATATAAATAATAAAATAATAAATAAATTTAAAAAAGAAACGAAAATCGGCACGAACTTTCCGGAGAGCGACTATAGTCGCCGATAGTGGCGAAAGGGTTAAGGAAAACGCGATCGTGAGAATTCGTAACAATATCGATACACGACTATGTCTCGTCGTTGCACGAATCAAACGAAGAATTCCATTCAGCGCGTGTAAAAGCCAATCCTTTTCGAGAGACACTAGTCATCGTCATCGACTCTTGATTTGGTTCAACGATCGCTCTCGATCGATAACGATATTTTTCAAAAGTTTTATCCTCTCTGCCGAAACTACCGTTATTTACATCGACGTATTGAAATCGGCACGTTATTCCGCGTATTTTCGATCGTACGCGACCACGCTGTATTTCGTGCTAACGCGAGGTCTAGTAAAATGCAAGTACATTGAAAAACTTTCATCTTTCGCAGCTACTTTTCCACGCAAGAGCGCATAAAATCGAACGAACAAAACGGCGAGACTCTTTCAAAAATTTCCCGGAGTGATCCTCAAAGAGAGGACGAGGACGAGAAGAAGAAGAAGAAGAAGAAGAAAAAGTAGCAGAAGGAGAGTCGACGACAACGACGAGCGTTCCGTCGTCGCCTCGTATTCCAAGCTCCATCGAAGAAACTACCAAGCACGCGATCAAGGATGTCCGTCCGTTTCCATTGACGGTGTTCGCTCGGAAACCCGCCAACTTTCTCGTGCAATCCGGCGGTGTTTCGCGGCAGTTTCAAGAGTGCTAGGACGAGATGAGACAAAGAACGAACGAGATAAAACCGAATCCAGGTTCATTATTAACTAGTCGAGACTGGCCGACTCTCTTGATCTCCATCTTTTCTCTCCCTCTTACCGCGACATGCCGATAAAACCACGACAATGACGAGCCATCGTCTCGGCGCCTTCGAGCGACGCGTCCAGTTCTACGGGATTAACTTGCTCTCAAACGCTATCAAATATTTATCGACCCGATCGACGTCCAGTCGATGGTGAACTTCTTTTAGTTTTGTCGTCGATGTCGTCTTGCTTCGAACGCCATGATCGAAACTTTGTTTTTCCAAAGGACGCGTGTCTTTCTTCCTCTCGTTTTTCCTCCGGTCTAGCAGAGGCAAGGGAACCTCTACTTTTCCTACTACGACTACGAGGTCGACAAGGAGGATGAGGAGGAGAAGGAGGAGGAGAGGCTAGCTCGCCCCTACGGGTTTCGGTGGTTTGTAACTTGGAATGATGCATGGGCGGCTATTGGGAGAATGCAAATTGAAAACCAATATCCCACGAAGCTCTTCTCCGGCAGGTCTCTCCTCTCCTACCTTGTCACCCCCGCGGCGCCTGGGTTCCTCCCGCGACGACCTCAACGACGAGAGCCAAAAGTTTCGAGACAGAAGAACCCGATCTCTCTCGCCCTCCTCTCTCCCATACCACTTAGGGATCTTCCTCCTCTCTGCCTTCCTTCGGGCTTCTTTCCCTTCGAAACTCAGCCTCCTATCCCAACACTCGGACTTTTTCCGTTGCCGTGCTCTCGCAAAACCGACCGAGAAACTTCGCTTCTCTCGTACTATCGTCGATCGATCTTGCGAGGCGCATCGATCGCGCTGGACATCCCACCGTGTTAATGTTAATGCGAGTCGCGAGGAAAGTAGAAGAACTGCTTCTTCTAACCTCCTTTTTCTCTTCCTTTGCATTCTCGTCCCTCCTTCCTTTCCCGAAGTAACGACTACCGCGGTAA
>JAITYT010002159.1:823570-837062 GCA_025433975.1 Liostenogaster flavolineata | reverse complement strand
AGAGAGAGAGAGAGAGAGAGAGAGAATGAGAGCAAGGAATTAGAAAAGGCAGTAGCGTCTAACGCAGTGGTTCCCAAACTTTTCAAAGCCATCGTCCTTTTCATTGCACAAACGCATGTCCAACGCTACCACCCGTAAAGTAAAGAAAAAAAAAACAGATTGAACTAGGCATGGCCAACGTACAGCCCCGCGTAATGAATTTATATGGCCCGCGAACAATTTAA
Source organism: Liostenogaster flavolineata (assembly GCA_025433975.1). Lineage (NCBI taxonomy): Eukaryota > Metazoa > Arthropoda > Insecta > Hymenoptera > Vespidae > Liostenogaster > Liostenogaster flavolineata. Next base: position 836,838 of record JAITYT010002159.1, on the reverse strand, counting down.
CGCGAAGTTAATGAGATTCCTGTTGATATACTATTAGAAATAATTAATTTACAATGTGATGAATTATTACACGAGAAATATCGAGAAGAGCAAAAGAGTTGTGTAATTTTTATAAGCAATTGAATAATGAAAAATATGGAAATTAGAAAAAAAAAAATGCCAAGACGTATTCAGTAATCTTATGCTCGACTTATATTTGTGAACAAATCTTTTCTTTAATAAGTCTAAATAAAAGTACGATAAGATAAAAATTGGATGATTTAAATTACATTGGAGGCTGAGTTAAGAATAGCTGTTACAAGAATAATAAATTTATTTTATTCTTATATAACAGTAAAATAATTAGTGGTCCGTCTCAAAGTCGGACTCATCGTATTACCTAGAAATACAGAAAAGTACTTGACACGAAATTTAAGACCCTCAAATGTAGGAATAAAAGGATAAACTGATCAGTTTATAAAATGAGTAATTACTTCATGTAAAATCATCGAATCTAATTATTAAGTCGATTCCTTTTCAAATTCACACACATCGAATTCCAACTGCAGAAGGACTCGCAGTACCAAAACTGCTTCAATGACGAACGGAACGAGTCTGATCTTCAAATCGTGTAAGATGGGTGAAAAACAATGTAGTTTTGAAGTAAAGAAAGATAGCAAAAAATAATCGTTCATGATTACCATTCAGCACCCCTAGCACTCAGCTGTCCCCTTTTCGTTTGCTTTCGCCTCTCTACATTCAAGGAACACCCCCCAGGGGGCGGTAGCACACACTTTGGAAATTACTAGTCTAACGTAATATTCAGCCACGTGCACTCGTCCGTATGATTTTTGAAAATTCGAAGAGGTAGTAGCTTCAACTTGGCAACGTAATATCGCGTCACATCGTCGTCTGGCAAACAGAAAACGTTTGAAGTTAATAACGATGTAACTGGAGGAAGGAACGTTTGATTAATCGTTCCTTTCGATCGATTCTTACGACCTTTCGATGGATATTTCGACGATGGGCTGTATCTGCAACGACGCTCTTAGGACCCTCGGATCGTTTATCACTCGAGCGAGAACGAGCCGGAGTATTCCTTCGCGACGTTGGTTTGACTGGAATCTCCCATTGTATTCGCAGAATCGCCTCGAGACGCGCCAAAACTTTGTGAAACGAGTTATAATATTCTTTAGGCTCACTTAACGCGTTAACCGTTGCGCGAGTCACGGAAATCGTCTTCTCCTACGTTTTGCTTCCGTTCGGAAGCTACGATCTCACGGAAAGTTTAAAGTACGAATTATATCGTGGAATAAAGAATTATTTCCTTATCGAGTCTCATCTGTAAGATAATTAACGATCGGTAGAAAATATCTTCGTCGAGTCTTTAAGTCGACGCGTTAACACGAGGAGATTACATCCTTTCTTCGAAATTAATTATGAAGGCGATGCAATTACCTCTGACGCGAATTCAATTCCATGACCGATGTACCCGAAAGTTACGAACTTAATCGAATGATATATGTTCCGTGTAAGCTCGGAACGCATTAGGGAAATTGATTTATGACTACGCGTAACAACGACGCGTTCCACTTGCGTCGACTATTCGAATGTTCGCGGTAAAACGCTTCGACGAGTCGCCGTCGAGTCGAACTCGTAGGCATCGATAAAACGAAGATAACTTCTCGCCTTTTCAAGGAAGAATTAATGAAGTATGATATATATATATAGTTATGGGGAGGACGTCGACAAAGGCTAATTCGTACGCGATTACTTTCTGTTCTTAACTCAATTATCGCGAGATGAGCGTCGTTGGCGTAGTTAACGTCGTGCCTCGACGCTTGATTTGCTCCAGTCGTATACGAAACCGTTCTACTAAAGTCTCCCCCGTGAGAAGAGAAGCGCCTAATAATTCACGATTATTAGAGGAGCGTACGGTTATGGCCTTCGGGATCGTCCTAAGGATCTTCGAGGATAGCGACTGCGACTGCGACTGCGACGACGGCCACGACGACTAAGTTTCCAAAACTCCAGTTGGCGAGATCGTCGTTTCAACAGCGACTTGGAACTTCGCAGCAGGTAATTATTCTTTCGATAAGGAACTGCTTACGAATAGGTGATCTAAGTTAATCGATTGTTTATCCGGTTGATTCGATCGTGACGCAAGTTGCGATAGGGTAAAAAACAGAGATTCTGACAATCATCGATCGAACATAGCTCAAAGAGCTATCAATAAATTTGTGAAAGTTAAACAGTCTTTAACGCGAAAACTATCGACAATAAATCTATAAATGATCGTTCTTGAAGCTTGCTTGAGATTTCTTACGTGGAACTACTTTTTCTTTTTATCTTTATGGCATAAATGAAGAAAGAAAATCAATTCAATTCAATGAATTGTCGAATTGCGAAAATCGTTATTTAATTCAATACCAAATTAATTCTTAGACCGCGTTCGATTGTAAATAATATAACTTTTTAGAGACCGGTTGCGGGAGGAATAGGTATTCATAAAACGTCGATAGATTCAGTGTTAAAGCGGATTTGAATTTCATCCGTCTCCCGTTTTTTGAACGATCTTACGAATTCGTATTACCAAGTCCAAAGATTCGCATACACAATTTTGAGACAAGAGCGCGAGAGAAATACAGTCCTTTGTACCTATGCAAATACTTTGTTGACGATATTCCGTTGGCACGATACCGAGGAAGTAGTCCAATATTTACAAGCGTTTGAACGATGCGAACGAACGAATGACAACGTGCTCGTCGCAACGTTATTCGAAAATGATATTACGACGCGTCTATTTTTGACGAGAGAACGAATCCGACGCGCGTCGATTGATGCGACGTTCCGCTTCTCTGCGAGAGTAAAACGATTTCGTACACGTTGAAATTCGTCGTGCGGAGGTGCGTTTCAGAGGAAATTACGCGATGAGGCAATTTCGCGACCGACGAGTTTGAAAGGGGAATGCTCGTGACACCGACATTTATTTACAAAGTCGAGTTGAAGAACGGTCGCTATTGTTCCACGAAGAAACGTCGATCCTTCCAGTTCCACACGTACGAAATAATATTTCGTAGTATTCGTTCTCGGTCGAAGCTCGTAATACAACGCTACCAAAATTGATCTGAAAAACGGACGTGTGTGGTGTCGTAAGCAAAGCGGTTCCATTCTGTACAATCGTTGTTATATATTAATTTATTTTCCGCTGTACACCTTTAAATAAATTGGCGATTCGTAACGAACATACACCTCGACTCGCAACCTTATTATTAAAAAAAAGAGACTTGTAAAAAATATAATTAAAAAAATTAAAAATCTGACAAATAATTTTCGTAAAATTTAAGTTCTTCGTAGACGACGACGCACCATCAAGTACGCCGTCGTTCGTACGAAAAGACGGTGAAAGACTCGAGTAATCGTCCTCGTCGTCGTCGTCGTCGTCGTAGTCGATGGCGTCGGAGCTCACCTTTGCTGCCATCGAAAACAGTTCGCGCGATGATTAAGCGCACCGTGAAACTATGGAACGAGTCGCGCATAAGCGCGACATCTGACCATGCGTGTGCATCCAGGAGAGGGGTAATTAATCTAAGCCCATCAAACGAGCGCCGACCGCCGGCTCGTCGGTAGAGGTGACAAATTGCCTGGGCCCGCTGGTCGCGCGCCGCGTCCGCTGCAGCCTGGACGCAGTCGATGCAACTTGCTGGCTCGACGGATGGGCAGATAGACAGGTGGATAGGTAGTCCGGGTAGGGAAACAGTCGATTGGCGCGTACGCTTCGCCTTATATTGAGAACGTTGAGTTCGCGATGCTAGACTTCTTTCTAGATGTCCAAAGTCCTGTCGCTGAAAGGATCGAAACGTCGAGAGTCGGAAGATGGAAGAAAGGGTTCTTACCGAGGCTCCACGTCTAAATTTAAATGTTTAAGGTTCTGGGATATTTTGGAGTCCTTGAGGAAGTTATTAAACGCGTAGAGAATCGTTCGGAAGTAGAAAGACTGGGAAAGTGCACAGACGAGAACGAAGTCGGTGAAGTAACATACCACTCGAAAATGATATATTTTTCAACCTTTCAACGAGTACGTGTAAAGGATATTCGTATAAATATATGTGACAATAATTGAATATTTTAAACCTGAGATTTTTTGCCAAAATATAATACAAATATAAAATAAAAGGTAATTTTTTTCGCAACGTCGTTAAGCTGTCGATAAATCCATCATTATATCCGATCGGAAACATTAATATTTTCCTAGGATCAAATCACTTAGTTTCTGATCTTTAGAAAATGGAATTTCGCATTCGCTCTTGTGGAATATTTTAAAGGCTTTTCCCGAGGAAAGGAATTTTTCCCTCAGAAACAATCGGCGTTTGAAATTCGTACGACGATCGATGGAAGCGTCTCGCACGAAGTAACTTTCAAGCGTTAACGATACTCCTTTCGTGCTTATCCGTTCGACGTGTCGTCTCGAGGAAGGTAAATAAAATGCGTCGGTTGTTCGATCAATGTCGCGCAGTGTCAGCCGCGTAAATCTTATCTACGTTGACGTTAAAGCGCGACGTTCGAAAATCGAAGATTTCGAGAGGCGCGTACGCGTACTCTCGTACCCGTAGTCGTACTTCGAAACGACGAAGCACGAGGAAAAAAGGAGAAAAGCCACGAGAAGCGTAAAACACGACGTCCGGTGATTGAAAAGTGTGCCACGAGCGTGACACATACAAATGGCGATACGATCGAAGGCGGAGAGAATCGACGCTGTCGCGTGTGTAAGCTTTTGTTTCCGCATATTCCATTTCCTTGCTGTGCGATTAATTCCCGTTCTCGAATCGGACGAAGGTGAGCTCTCGGTATTACAACACGCTCTTAACCGAGACTGTAAAGTTGCTTCTCGGAGTCGTTAACACTAAACGGGGTCCACAATGCGGGATCAAATGATCCTTTTCAAAATTTACTTTAATTCCTTATATGGTTTATAAAAATGGAAATACATGTTTGATTTTTTTGTTAGTAAATGTTTTATATTATTTCCTTCGATAAAATTACAATTTTTTTTTTGTAAAAACCATCGTCGGTTTCGTAGGGGATCATTTGACCGCTTACGGTATGAGTAGGTATACAAAAATGCCGGTACGTTTAGTATTAACGTGATAAGTAGCCAGCATGAACCGGAAAATGAACAGAAGTGTTAGGAACCGCGGTTAGCCCGCCGAAATATCGGCTCGAGGACCGAATTTTTCAACGAGGGCCTTCACTTCCGCCTTGGAAAAGTGCCTGACCTTTCCCAATTGCAATAAATTCTTCATTGTATTCACATTCTGCATTTTCCCAAAATCCCCCGTTTTAATAAATTATGTTAACCTGTTTTTAAGTATTATATTCTTTTCCTTAATCGAACAAAAATCGACCCAAGCAGAATATTTAGTCTCGCATTCAGTCCGTAAGAACCCACACGCGCGGTCGTGTAATTTGAACCTAGTCTGTAGTTGGTCTCTAGGGGCCGTTGTGGCGTTGAACGTGTTAAACTCCGACCTAGGCGCGTTCTACCGCGCGTCCATCTTGTGGAAAAAGAAACTCGCTTGTCGACTTCGAAACCTCTTTCCGCCCCTGTAAAATTGTAGAAGGCAAGACGAGAAGCCGAGTCATGGCCAATCTTACGACGACAAAAATCGAGCAACCGACGATAGGAGCCAGTTTTCCTGAGCGTCGCTCTTGTAGCACGACCCTAACGACTTCTGCTTTAAAAACGCTTGGAGTTTACATCGCGAATCCCGACGAAGTGAGACGATAAAAGACGATGTTGCTTCTCCTAGTTACGTTAAATCCAGCCTATGCGCGTCCGTCTTGCGGAAAAAGAAACGCTCCTACCGACCTCGAAACGTCTTTCCGCCCCTGTAAAATCGTAGAGGGCAAGACGAGAAGCCGAGTCACGGCGAATCTTACGGCGAGGACAAAGATCGAGCAACCGCCTTCGATGACTCTTCCTGACCGTCGCTCTTGCGGTGCGACCCTAGCGACTTATACGGTAGAAGCGCTTGGGGTTTACCTCGTGGGGCCTGACGATGAAAAAGGGAAAGTGAACTATCGAACGAAAAAACGACTCGTCATCCGGAACGATTTCACCGACCATATTTCTTCCACGAGACACCGAGAATACGTTCGCGCCATTCATCGAAATACATACGGGCTGCGAACGTATTTGGATTTTGATCGTCGCTTGGAATGTATTCGCAGGACGATGGTAATAATTAATTTTAGAAGGAGATCCATTAGATAATCGCTCCGCTCTGCTTCTCGAAGTAAAACGAAGAATAACAAGAGCATGGCGAAGGGCGAAGGTAGACGATATCGAAAGACGCCTCTTAAAATTCCAAAGTCTCCGGCCCGTCTTGTCGTCACGCTCGATCGTAAAAGTCGCCGTGAGAGGGCGTAACGTTAATAGGAAAAAGCGCAGGATAGAAAGGAAAAGCGTCTTGGTCGCGAAACTGTAGGGACGGTAAAATCGTTCCACTGCTTGCTTTATCGCTGACCTAGCTTCGCAACGATTTCGTTGACAACTCGCTCGCTCGGCACTTTCTCAATGTTTGTCGTATCGCGAAAGACCGGATTTCGATCGGAAAATCCACGTCGTGGCGGTTACGTTCGATAGATCGATATCAGCTCCTTCGATGTTTTCTCGCGACGCTTCTCGGTAGAATTTTCCTTCGTCACCTTTATCAATCGAAAAAAAAAAAGCGGATTTATACTCCGACGTTGGAAAAATACCGCGGAAATAAAGAAGAAAACAAGAAAAAGAAAATTGGTCCGACGGTTTATCGATCGTGCAATGGTTTACGACCAAGAATTTCTCATTCGTTGATTACACTTCTACCCGCTTCTCGTCCGCGATCGAAATATAAATCCGGAAAATAAGGTACAGTATTTGAGAACATTTTTAGACGATCTTCACTTCTTCCACAGTTCTTTGGAATCGAACCTTCGTGTCTGGTCGTTCTTGTATCCTAACAACGATAAATGTTGACTCGCTCGCAGCTGCTCGGTTGAAACGTTGGCTCGTCGGGCGTTCCGATATTGTAAGTATCGAAAGCGTGTTCCCACAATAGGAAATGGATGAGGTTAAATAGGTTATCACCAAAGCTTCGTCTGGTTCGCTACTTTTAATTTCACCTTGTCTGATTGCACTTTCTCTGATATAAGATACAGAGATTCGAGAATGAGATTTAGGACGAGACTTCGACTATGAGATTTCGGAAAGTGACTCTACCAATAACAGTGAGACTTAACATTTTTCTGGCCGCTGTCACGTACGCGTCACTTCTTTTCGTCAACGGTGATGCTATTTTATCATTACGAATACATATTGACATTAATAGGAATATATATTGATGATATTTTTGCTCTTGGCTTGTGTTCTTTGTTCTGGCCCTGAAACAAAGGGTCTCAGGTATGTCAAGATAAACAAAATTTGTCTGAAAGTTTCTGACAATGGGAAAAATACCGTCGCAAACCGAAGCTAATTTAACGCTCGAGCAATAAGCACTCGTATAGACAATTGCGTCAACTTCATTGGAAAATCCAAGAGACGATCGTTGATTATATTTAGCAAGGCTTCGCAATTGCTGGCCATAAAACAATGTCTTCGTCGATTCGAGAACAATTTCGCAACATCGCTTGAACGCTGATTATCTTCTATCGACGAAGAGATAGGATCGAACGGATTATTAATAAACAAGCTGACGGTATTTCGATGCCGATACCTCGAGGGACGATCGACGCGCTCACGAACGTAGGACGAGAATATCTTTGGAAGTCGAAAGCGGAGTAGAAAGCACCGCGGACCGAACAAGCTCTTCCGAGTTGGCTGGGACCCATTTCGAGTCGGAGATTATGCAAATCCCAAGGAGGCACCTCCACAGGACGCAAACAACGACTGGAACAAGGATGCATCATCGAAATCGAGACACCTCCGGGCTAGCCGCATCCGAAATCGAATTAGCCTGAAATCATCCGATGGATGACGATCGTAATGATCGCGTAGCATCGATATACTCCGGTTAATTGGAACACGCACGAGTCTCATAGGAATTCTTCGATTTGGAACAATTCAACCCATTAGCCTCTAATGTCTCCATTTTTAGGCAGAATCGAGTTCTTTTTTTTTAATAATTGCTACATCTAAGACAAATGGTAAAACCTTAATATATAGACATTTTTTAATGTACATATAAATTATGATATTAATAGTACTAAGGGAACGAAGTAAGAAATATTGTTTATGTAATAGCGTGACAAAAAGCGCCGAAGAAAGATCAGTTCTGTTGCGAAACTCGACCAGCACGTTTCATATTATTATTCTATTAAATTTTACGCAACAATCGCGAAGAAAACCAAATTTCCTTCGTTTATCGAATCCAGGCGAAGTTTCGCCTATCTCGTCTCTTACGCGTCTTCTTGCGGGTCACCAACTTTCCGCGAAAGTCTCGTTCCGTGTTTTTAGCGCATTCTTTTGAAAAATATCGAACTTTCGCTTACTTTAATTACTCGAGCCTTCTTGTCGACGACAATTTTCTTTTCGATCGGTTATTCCTTTATCAGATCGTCAATGATAAAATTCCTAATTAATGGCAATTTTTCTACAAATTTTCTACGAATTTTATCCTTGACGACCTGATAAACGAATAATCGATCGAAAAGAAAATTGTCGTCGATAAGAGGGTCCGCGTAATTAAAGTAAGCGATATCGATGTCGTTGATCACGGCGACTGCTCGAGCGAACGTCGAGTGCGTTTCGACATCGCAGCCTCGTCGAAGGTTCACTCGCGTATTTCGAGGGTGCACCAATGCGTGACTCGACACGATTTATCACTCGGCCGTAGCGGTAGCATCGAGTCTCGCGCCGTAACCGCGACCAGGCCAGTTATTCGTAATTACTCGCGTCATTGGTAGGATCGTTTCTCAAAGTGGATGGATGGACGAACCGAACGGAGAAGTTTATTGGCGCGCCGAACGTCGAATCCTGCTTCAAAAACAAGACGTCCGATCGTTCTTGCTCGTCGAACTGAGAGGAGAGTCGCGTTTCTTACGCGACGCTCGTTATTATCGGCGCCTCGGCGATGCGTCGAACGCCTCTAGAATTTGTCCTGAAAAAAATCACTTTACTCGGAGTTTCCACCTTTCGATTTTTCTCCCTTCGACGAATTATCGTGCCAATTCGTTCGTTCGGGCCATTCGTTACAGAGCGTGCCACCTGCCGACCTTGGTGCATTACCGGAATTGCGGTCGCCGGTACTTAGGACTCGTTCTTGCTTCACGTTGAAAAGGACAAGAAAAATCTTTCGAGTAGTAAAAAGAAAATATTCCTCTCTTACTCTTTGGTTCCTCCGAGTGGGTGTCGTCCTCCAACCATCAATGCTGAGGTCGTGCACGCTAGGAGTATATTATGGGCACTGGTCAGAATACGTGGGTTTGGCTCAAAGATACTGCGTTAACAAAATATGATAGAAATGGAATAAAGGGAGAAAATGTGTCATACTGCCACTTTTGTTTGACTCGACAGTTGTGTGTGCCGAACTTTTTGGCGGTATTTTAGCTAGAGGGAAACTCTAGGGAAGCTAGAGGGAAGCTCAAAGAAGCAATGTTACTTGCGTTAGTAAAAACAAATCGAAGTGTCTACAAGATTTATTTATTAAATTTTCAACATCGATTTGACGAATCATTAGACGAGTCTGTCCGCAAGAGGTTCGTCGATCGAGAAACTACTTCGATCCAGCTAAGTTTTAAGCAGCTGCGATACGTTTACCCTTTTCGCTACGACTAAGCTGGATGCAAAATTACATCCCAGTACGCGCTGCTTTGTCACGAATCGACCTTTATTGAAGCTCAGATTCGATCGATTTACCACACTGTACATATATAACTTATCGTATCCGCGATAGTGTGCAGAGATGGTATACGAATACGTACAGTAAGTAGTATACATTACGCATCGAGCATGTACTACAAGCGAAGTTAGTATCAATACGGCTGCAGTTAGAATTAATGTCTTCGGATGATCACATGGATGCCAGCTATAACCGACCCATCGAGTCAACAAATGCGACAAAGGAATTAAAAGTTGGTATATTCGGCTGAAACACTGCTACGAGTCGTCGTGTAATCGGATTTAAGCTTTATAACGACGTTACTTCGATAAAACCGACAAATCGTTACTTTTTTCTCGGCGATCTTTTTTGTCTTCTCATCGACGCAGGACGTTTCTATCCATGGATGCTCGTTTGTTGTTGCATTCTTGTTGAGATATAGTTGGGAAAAAAGAGAGAGATAGAGGAAGAGGGAGAAAATCAACATCGAAGCGAAACGAATTTCAAAGGAAAACGCGCTGAAAAATACGAAAGCCATTCGTCGACGAAAGTCACCGATGTATCCAGAGTAATACGGGAAAAGGTTTCGTCGTAGTAAACCGAGTTTCCGATCTGAGGTAGCTGCATGCGAAAATAAGGCCAGAACAGCGCGGCGCGTAAACTCGCTCTGAAGGGCCATCGTAACTTCGTGTCTCGGCTGGCTATTACGAGCCATTACTACTCGATTCTTATCCACCGTATAAATCGTGTCCACACTTCAACGATCATCGTCGAGCCATTATTTCGGGTTATAGCCGTGCCGTTTCCTTCTTTTTTCGTCCCTATTAGAAGTCGAAGTGGATCGTAAGAGTCCTCGGAATAAATCGAATCGTCTCGATCCCCATCACATTCCTATGCGCCGACGAGAAACACATTCTTCGTTGGGTCCTTCGAACGTGCGCTTGAATACAACATTCTTATCGTTTAGAAATGTTAGGTTGTTCGGAAAGTAATTTTGTTTTTTCCCAACAGTTTTTAAAAACAACATTTTCTACTGAATTTAGAAAAAGTATAAAAAATACTTTTTTGTCAAAAAATTTAACAGAATCGAAACAACTACGGGATAATTCCATTACGCGAGATGATTTTAAGAAAATCGTTACCGATTTTATAGGACTTTCCGAATCACGGATCGTAAAAAACACTCTCAGGTGTTACGGCTATGCACGGTTGTTATTTTCATGAGTATTGCCACAAAATCGCGTCGTACCGCTCACGACAAGGCATTCTTCGTCGAAGACACAAAGCTTTTGTTGTTATATTCTTTCTCTTTTCCCCACCGTTTTTCCCTTTGCCCCTTTGTCCTTCGGTGTATCGACTCTCCGAGCGCGACTTTCTAGGCGAGAAACACGATTACGACCTTTACACGATCTTTATCGAACGTTGCCGTCGAGCGAAATTCGAATTGGAAAAATTCATGGATTCCAGTTTTTAATACATTTTTCATTCTTGTTTGTTACACAATGGTAATATTGAAAATTCCCGCAATCGACACAATCGAAATTTTCCCGTCGACGGAAGAACGATAAATCGTTCCGTTATATTGAAATTTTTGCGACACCGCGATACAAAGGAAGACCGCAGCTCCGTAGATGTTCGACAGAGGTATAGGAGGGGGGAAAAAATCGTGATATTGAAATTTTCGCGCTAACGGAATTCGCAATAAAGACACGTCGAGTATGGTCAAAGAGCCACTGTCGCTTAAATTATCGATGAGCGAATTTTGATCGATCGGTAAAACAAAAGATAAAACCCATTGGAGCCACTTGAAAGTTGGAAAATCATGTAATTGAGGATAGATGAGAAACCGTGCCCATGGACGCGAAGAAGGACAAGGGGAAGAAAGAGTAGAGTCGCGTCGACTAATCGTTACAAATTGTTCTTTGTGAACGATCGACCGTTAATTGAATATCCATCGTAGCCGATGGATCTCCACTTTGCAACGCGGCTGAAAGTACAAAGAGATTCCGTCGATACACCGATAACTTCCGGATTATTCGAAATCCGATTACTTTTGATATATCGCGCAAATAAAAAACAATCGTAACCGCAGAACGCGCGAGTCGAAAACGTTATTGATAATTCGAGTTCCGTTTGGGCATCGACGGAGTATTTTTTATATTCGTAAGAGTATCTTTTCAAAGATATTCGAGTCGTGAACGACGATCTATCCTCGCACCTCAATTTCGTCGTTAAATCGCAGTCATTCGTTTCATGCATCCGGAAAAAAATCCGTATAAATTTTACCTCATTGTATTTTTTTTCTTCGTACGTCCTTTGTCGATATACAAACCTGCGTACCTAAATTAGTCTTAATAAAGGCGCTACGTAGAGTAACTAGAAAAAATTTCTTTCAGATAAAAGAAAATAGATAAAATCAAAGGCAAAATGTCGAACACGTCGAAGACAAATTTTAGACACGAATTACGCGAGAATCGCAAGGTGCCAAGTGGAACGGACGAAGCCACGGTCGTTCGTACGAATAATCACTAAGAAGTTTTTAGTAGGAGGACTGCCAATGCTTTCACGAAGTCGCCGGCATTTTATTTGCATACTGGCCCGCGTGCAGCACCGTTGGCCGTTGGGAAATCCAACGAAAATTGCCGGACGGCTTCGTATTAATCGCGTTACGCATCGTCGTATTCACTCGAACCTCCAATTCGAAAGCTTTGCCAAGATTCGCTCGGAAGGGTACAATACGCTTTCACGAGCATCGCTGGATCTCGAAGAGACGAGAAACCTTGAAAAAGGACGGAACCAAAGTTCAAGGCGCGAAAAAGCTGCGAAAGAAAAGACTTTCTTCCTCGTGACGAATTTCTCGAATATTAAGTCGACGCGTCTTCTGGAAAAAATGGAATGCATAAAATCGAAAGAAAAATGTCGAACACGTCGAAGACACTCGCATCTCGAGGCGCTAAATGGAACGGACGAGGACCATGGTCGTTCGTGCGAATAATCGCGAAGAAGTTTTTGGCAGGAGGATTGCCGATGCTTTTGCGAAATCTTCGACCTTTTATTTGCACGCGGGCCAGCGTGTAGCACCGCTGGCCGTTGGCAAATCCAGCGAAAATTACCGGACGGTTTCGTATTAATCGCGTTACGCAACGTCGTGGAATCGCTGGCATGGTTGCTCTTCCATTTCGTTAAGCGCAGCGCCGGCGAAATCTGCCGCCACGTAGCGCGTTACGCCGTTACGGTTGTAAACTTAGCGCGTGCATCCGCTAATCCAAGGAACAGCGGGGGAAAAAAGGCGGAAGATGCGTCGAGACATCGACAATTTCTGTCCGCGTTGAATTCGACGATTTTTCGACGAATAGCGAACAAACGCATGGCGAACGATCGACCTTTTTTTATTGTTTTTCAAAAGACTCGGTTATTATTTAAAGAATTTAA
>JAITYT010002159.1:810139-823290 GCA_025433975.1 Liostenogaster flavolineata | reverse complement strand
AAGCTTCTACATTGTTTATAAAAAACACAGTCGGATGGGCATACTTTTCGATGTCGTAAGACTATTCGCTAACTTTATCGGACAAAGAACTCGATTTTTAACGAAAGTTACTTATTTCAACGAAGACTATCGTTCGGTAACAGATTCATTTATTTAGTTGTCGACCCGACAACCTAACTTTACGACCTGACTCTATCGCGGCCCGTAATATGCGTTCTTATTCCGAATGACAGCACAAACGAGGGACCTACGATCGAAGGTTCTCATAATTTTCGCGAATTAATAAAGGCGCGAACGTTTATTCGTTGAGAGCAGCTGTAACGATCAATCGTGCGTCACGGTCGTTTCTTTTCGCCACCCTCGCTTACCTTTTGTACCCTTATAACGTCAACCTAAAAAGAGCCATAATTAATCCTTCGATGTAACGCACTTGACGGCTGATAAAAGCACGCCTTGTGTACAGCGATGAAACTATCGGCGAAAGAGCGATTAATTATGATCGCGTACGTCCACGAACGACGCAATGAATCTCTTTCGAAAGAAATCGATATTCGCGACATCGTCACAAGTGAATCTATCGTAATAACACGACTGTATAATACTCGTAATGATCAAGAAATTTAAACGTTCGCGCGTAAAAAGTCACGTGTTCGCGAAATCGATGATAAAAACTTAAAATAAGCGATCGTCGCTTCGTGGTTCCAAATCGCACTTTTTCTTTCGATACTCCGTCGCAGATGGACTAGCGTCGCTGGTGCATCTAATTTCTCAACGAAGGGCTTAGAAAACGAAGGCGACGTCGCGAAGAATCGCGAATAAGCTCATCGAAAGTCGCCATTTTATCTTTTTTCAATTTCAAGCTTCTATAAATCCAAGGCACGATGAATCACGCAGCTTCGCGTAACTCAAGCCGCGTTTAAATCGGCGAACCGAAATCTCGCCGCTTTGTCGAGAGACACTCGTTAAAACGAAGGAACGCGCAGAACGCCGCGCGCACGGAGTTTCGTACGCATGCATATTAAACGGTCGAGAAGTTTTTGATAGAAGGCGCGTGGCCCGCGTTTCCATGTTTAATACTTTGAGGCTGGTTTAACGGGCGGAGGCGCTGGTAGACGCGCAGCTATGCGCATAAGTAAGCGAGCAAGAGCGCGCGCCTATGATTTTGTAATTACGAGGAGCAAAGGCGCCAAGCGCCGTGGACGTCGTCGAACGAAAGGAAAAGTTTCCCGTGTATTTTCGAGATGTCCGTGGAAGAAGAGGCGAGAGCAGAGAGCAAACGACGTCTCCTTCGCGACTGTTACTTTTAATTATTGCGCCAGTTCCGTCTTAGTCACGGTCACGAGTTCAGCTCAGCGACGAAAGAACGGAGAGAAGAGTAAAACGGTCGACTTTGGCGACGATTTTTACTCGTTAAGACGAGATCTCGTGAAATACCACCACCGTCCTTCTTTTATGGAAAAAACGAATCCTTTGGATTATTCACCAGCAGACGACTACCTCGTCGAACTTCTTACGTTCGAGAATTCTTGGAGTCTTGTGAATCGAAGTCTTATTTTTGGCTTGCACTATTTTCTATCGAACGATGGAATGTTTTTAGATATTGATTTTGGATCGATGAATAAGGATGTAATAAAGGATTTATAAATAAGGATTACATCAATTTCGTAGCGAAAGATAACAGAGGCGCGTTAAAATAGCAACGTCTTTCGATATTGTCGTAGAAATAAGTGATCGATGAAGAGATACTCACCCTTCGACTGTTGCCGTCCTTTGGATTGGGGTCCGACGCCACCGTACCGAAAATCGTTGGCTGAAACAGAAAGAACGCAGCTCGTTAAAATTCGTCTGTCGCGATTATCGATGACGTTTTGAATAGTACGAGAAGAATTTTTCCGCTCGAGGAGGAGCATTTCGAGGGACCAATAAGAGTAAACTTCTCGTTTCGTCGATCGTCGCTCGAACAATTCGAAATTTCGAGCGAATCGCGTTAGACCCCGTCTCGTTCGGTTGATCAAGCTGCATAGAGTCGGATAAGGATAATTCTCCGTTTTGGATCGCGATTCGTACTCACAGAGGCGTACGAAATTGACGTCCTGTGGATTTTTTCCCCTACTCTGCACGTGCGCTTTTGCGAGTACAGACGTCGCCTAAAATTTCTCTCCCGCAAAAAGTTCATTCGTCAAGGATCGATAGCGTTACCCGAGTTCGCGTTTGCCTCGTAAAATCGAGCGCATTGGATGATTTTTTTTTCAATTTCGCGTCGTGCCCAATCTCGCGATCTGAAATATATTCCAAGGATCTCCAGGCTCTTCGAGACTCGAAATGACTGCGTCGCACGAGTTAGAAATTGATTTAACTCGACTGCGACCAAAAATAAAGTCTGATTTGTTTCTGTAACTTAATGCGCGCGCGCGCGACGGTCAAGCAAAATCGAAACAACTTTGACTTAAAGTTCTTCGACGAAACGATCAGAAGCAACTTTAACGTTGCGTCTCATTACGAAGGAAACAAGCAGAAGTATCATTTCATATTTAATTCTAAAATATTATATCGGACGATCTCGACGAACGAGCTGATCTCATTTCTTCTATCTTCACGTCATTTCAGAGTTATGAAGGAAATTTAATGGCGAAACAATCAGAGACGACTTCGACGTCGTGTCTCGTTACGAAGGGAACAAGCAGAACTATTATTTCATATTTAATTCTGAAATGTTCGCCTTATTCCTTCTACCTTCCCGACGTTTCAGAATTACGGAGGGATTCGACTCAATCACGACGGAAACTCTTCAAGATTCCAATTCTTCGGATCCATAGGAAAATAGTCTCGAGGCCTGAACGATTTCACGTAGACGCGACACGACAAACGCGATCGATCGACGAGCGAGCGGCTCTTAAAAGCGCGCTACAGCGATCTCCATTAGCAAGTTATTCATCGTCGAGCAAACGAGTTTCTTTGGAAGCGTCGATCGCCAGTGGGCGGTTTCGCTATCGATATTTTAACGTTATAATCCCAGGAGTAACGTGCTAACGGTAGCAGGCGATGCTAACGTCCTCGCGGCGATACGATGTTTTCCAAGCGCGTCGATGTCAAGTTAATTGTTTCGTCGCTCGATAATGGCCCGAGGTTTAATCAAACCGAGACACGAGTGTCCTGCGTGCGCCCGACACGAACGAATTCGTACGTGCTTCTCCACGGAGAAAGACGAGACGCGATAAAAAGAGACGTGCGATTTCATTAAAAAAAAAAGAAAACCAAAAGAAAACGACACTCTTAGAACCTCGAGGACTACGATTAGGGGCGTTTTGAGAATTCGAACGAATTTGCCTCCGTTGATGGCGATAATATCAGGTCTACCGGAAAGTTCTGTCCATTTTGAATTAAAATAAACTAATATATTTTCGATAGGTTTATTAATATTTACTGGATAATATAATTTCCATCGTTGCTAACCACCTCTGCACGTATACAGTCAAACCTGTTTTTATGCGGTAGATAGGGACCGCATGGAAGAAACCGCACAAAAAATATTCGGAAATTTCATAAATACTTATAACAAATAATTGTTTACAGCATGTAGGAGAAAATTTCTTTTATGCGGTGGAGAGGGACCGCATAAAAAAAATCGCACAGGAATAAAATCGCATAAAAGAGGACTGCACAAAAACAGGTTTGACTATAAATCGAGTACATACGTAGAAATGTAATGTTCGAAAGAGTCAATTTCAAACTTGAGACGAAATTATTTGACGGAACTTTGCGGTAGGCCTAATAGATTAAAATAGGCCATCCCGCCTACGTTTCCACGTAACTACGTGTACACGTAGTTTCTTGGGGAAGTTTCGAGCGCGATGCCCGACGCAGATTAGAGCGGCGCTTACTGCGATATGATTCACGACGAAAGTTTGCTCGTGTTCGCCGCAACGTTCGAGAGGAAAAACAAAACGATTGATTCGTGCCGTGTAACTGGCACGGACGAAATCCACGGTGAATCGTTCCCTTCTTATCTCCGTTCGCTTCGGCGAGTCGGCCACCGTCGCAGGATTTGTTGTCCAACGAGAAAGGAAGCGGAGGAGGAGTAGAATCGAGCAAAGGAGAAATTCGACCGTTGTAGACGCTCTCGGAAAACTTTCCCCTAGAAGGATCCTTCGTTAACGTCGTTATTCCGAACAAGAGGGGAAATCGAACGAGGAGATTTTTTCCTCGCGAGAGAAACGCGCTCGAAGGCAAGGCGCAACAGTCTCGAGGTAAATCGTCGACTCCTCGAACTAATAACGACGATAACGCGAGACGATCGGCTTTTTCGTCGTAACAATTTCTTGTCAATTATTTTATCGTACCTTAAGATATCGATTTTTAACTCTAATTAAGATACTTCATTATTCTTGAGTTCCGCGCTTGAAAATAAATCGGTCAATCCGCGGGTCGTGCTCGCGAAACGCGTTTCTACGCGGTAACAACTCAAAGTCTGCAAAAAAAAAAACAAAAAATAGTTAAAACAAGTCATTTCACTCGAGCGTTTCCACGTTTAGCGAATCCCGACAAATCGAAAAGAACGCCACGCAAATACCCACCCTTCGATCGGAATCCGAAGACTGTTCTTCGCTCCCTTGTTTTTCTCGAAGTATCCTCAAATACATTCCATCTGTCTGCCGTAATCCGTGCCAAACCGATACGCTTTTCTCCTTTTCTACGATAAACTGCTCCTGTGCGACGACGATTTTTCTCGCTATTTCCGAGCGATGCCCCGACACGTCGTCTTAAATTAGTTAAAAAATAGGCCGCTCTTCCACATTGCTACGCGCGATAACTTCTAAAGTGCATCGCCATCGAATATATGCACGATGTTTCCAAAAGAAAATCGGAAAAAATTCCGTCATGGTTGTCATTAGTGACCGAGCACTCAAACTACTTACAATTGTAAGAGACGAATGAAAATTAACAGCCGGTACATTTCGAACGTAGCCGCTAATTAGAAGATACTTTAAAATAAAATTGCCTCATTGAACAATTAAACATTTTTATTGGAACATCGAAGATAAAATACTAAATTCTATGAAATCTTGCATGTAACGGCGCACAGTGTTAAAATTTTAAACGTAGTGTGCTTATCGATACAATCTGGACAGTAGGCGGTCATCTTTTTGGTCTGATTTTTAACAATTTTTAATCCCAACAATTTAACATTTTTTTATAACACTCTTTACAAAATTTATAATAAATTATTTATTATAAACACATCTCAGAAAATAATCGTAAATGCTGCACACACCTTACTATTATATTATACATAAAAATGAACAAATACTGTTTGCTAATATCCTCTACACGTTTCAACGATATAATTTTCACCAATTTCATCAATTTTCATCAATTTTCTGCCCCTATCAACCGTTGCCAAAACGTGACCACCAATTTATTATAATACTATTTCGTCATTAAATGCTTTCAATAATAAAATACTGAGAAAAACATATGATTTCGACATCGCAGTCAAAGGGTTAAACGCGTATTTCATCCTTCGACGAGATCGCAAGCTGAAAGGACGCGAAAGAAAATCATTCGCGTCGAGTAAATCTTTCTTTCCATGGCTTTCAACTCCTGAAAGATTCGACCGATCGTCCAAGAAAAATCGTTCGAGCAAGAGATCTCGAAAGGACCTTGGGTCCTTCGTTCTCGCGACTCCGAACGTCACTCGACGAAATCTCGTCGCTTTCAGGCGCGTTGAGAACGAACTTTACGCGTACAAAGTCACGCCGTCGGCCTTGTACGACGCTTCGCGTCTTGCTTTCCGTGTCTTGGCGCTTTGAGGCGCCGCCGGAGGAACGAGCGTCGCCAAGGGCGTGGCGAGTTACGAGCGAAAAGGAAGAGCGATAAGTGGAGTGCGACGTGGCGCGTGGTGAATATCGCCCCCTCGTAAAAGTGGATTACCCTGCTCTTATCC
Source organism: Liostenogaster flavolineata (assembly GCA_025433975.1). Classification (NCBI taxonomy): domain Eukaryota; kingdom Metazoa; phylum Arthropoda; class Insecta; order Hymenoptera; family Vespidae; genus Liostenogaster; species Liostenogaster flavolineata. The sequence continues at coordinate 817,346 of JAITYT010002159.1, read as the reverse complement.
GTTCGATGATCGTGTCTGGTACCTCGTCGGCAATTAAGTATCGTTAAACCGCGCTCGTCAATTTGTGCGCAGCGTTTCACTCGTCCTCGTATTTTCCATTGCCGAGGGAGAACCGAGTCGTATCGAGCGCATCTTTCTTATCGGATTCTCGCTCCGTTGCTCCGCTCAAATCGACCGATAGGAAGACAAAGAAAAGGAGAGAAATAATAACTCGAAGCGGATCAACGAAGTCTACAGATTCGACGAAGAAACAACTACTAATCCGTTTTAACATCGACGTTTCGAATTTTTGTATTTTTTTTTCTTCTTGCCTCTGAAAAACTTCCAAGCCAGTGCCTTTTTTTTCGTTAGCCGTAGCTATCGTAATTTTTCCCAAATAAATTGCATTCGACTCGACGAATCGAGTAGAAACTCGGCAACGCGTTTCGACCGATCTCGAGCGGAGGGTTGCGCACGCGCTCTATCTTCCTCCCCGCACACAAACGAGAATCGTCAATTCGGTCACTGAATCTAATCGTACAATCGCATCAGAGTCACGAACGTAATGCGACGAGTCAACAGCGCTCGTAGCAGCGACGTTACGTCAAAGGCAATGTGTGTACATTGCCAGATAATCGAGCTAAATTGAATTAACGCGTCGCGTTTTGCATTTATCGATATCCCTGCGTAAGACGAGACAATCGAACGACGAAAGGGTGGCTGGGAGGTCGAATTCGTTCGATAAAATTCCGCAACAATGGGGAAAGAACGATCGATGCGTACGTCGATTAATTCTGATTTGTAACGCGTCGTTCCATTCGAATGTCTCGTTCTTTGACGCTCGCCCTTTGTTATTGCCTTTCGCGATTCGTTCTGCCGAAGCGAAGCTTTTTCTCGAACCAACGGATAATAGTGACTTTTTCAGCGTTCCTACGTCAATTTTGTCAAAATTAAGCGATGAAAAGTTTCAAAGAGTCCCTTTTGAAGATACCGAAGATTGAATTCCTTCGTCTCGTTCGAGAGTTCGATCCCACTACCCGATCTCTCCTGATAATTCACGCGTCGCCAACGATCGATCTTAAAGTTTTCGGTTGCGCGACGTCAACCGAAAGCTCGTTTTCGTGTACTTGGATCCTCACGGACGTTTACTCAAAGCGGTGAGTCGCTTTCGAAAGAAGCCGAATACACGAGGTCGATCCGTTAAGTGGCTCTTTCGATCGCGAGGAGCTTCGAATCCTTCCAGTTACACCGCTAAATTATTCTACGTTTCCTTTGCATCGTGATCCGCGGAGAGTGATTAATCGATCCCTTTGAGAACCGGGAGACTCTCGTTTATTTATAGATTGCGCTGCGCGTCCGGTCGACTTCGAAAGGAACATCGAAACGAAGAAACGATCCTCCTTGCCTGTCGAGAGTCGAAATCGCGTGAATTTTCGGGGTGAGTCGGCGATTCCAACAACGCGAGAGGATGGATCTCGAAAACGAAACGCGCCAATGAGATTTACGGATAATCGAACGAGTCACGGAGGAAATTATTAGGTCGACAAGAATGGAATTTGTCGTTAATAACATTACCGACTTTAACAGCTTATTATTCGACATTCTTTTTTAAAACTTACATATCTCGCCTGTTCAAAGAAATCATTGTAAGCTCTAAAAAATATTAACAACTATTTGTAAAAATTAATTTGGTTGAACATAGAAATTCGAACTATTTTTGAAACAGCTATGAAAATTACTATGTTTGAAAAGTCATTTCGTTTTTCCACAAAATGTTTTCATTAAAAAAACCAAATGACTTTCCGAACAACCTAATATTGTGAAGTATGAGTTTTTACGTAGAACTACTTGACGACCTTTCATCCTTGACGACCCGATACAAATCGAAACGAGGAAGAATCAGCATAGAGAATGAGAAGAAGTATTTTGAAATATCGAGACTAACGAGGAAACGGAACAAGGCGAGTGACGGACAAAGACGCGAAAGATAAGGAATGGGGAAAATGTAAAGAGAAAGCACGACAAAAAAAAGTTTGCCACGATGTAAAAAGACTGATTGGGAAGATTGGGTACTTGGCAAGATACCCTTTGAGGTATCAAATACGAAGAGTTCGAGAACGATCCGAGCTATGGTCGTAGAAACAGAAAATAAGACGAGACTGGAAGATGGCAGATGCTAAAAAATATGGTCGGAAAAATCCCCTTACGTCGATCGTCATCGTGAAAACGAAGACGACGAAAATACGATTTGCTTCTATCAAGGACGACGTTTGAATTTATCTTTAAGGATTCGAAGCTATCGACATTTCCGACTCTCGATACTTTCTCGATTTTTGTACCTACGTCCTATTCTTCCGAGAACGTTCGAAGCGACGCCTTCTACGAAAGTTTCGACGTGACGCTCTTGAAGAAGAAATAACGAAAAGAAGAAGGGAGGAGAGCGACAAGAACAAGAGACACGGAAGCGATAAAACCGAGTAAGGACCTCGTCGTGACGCGGCTTTCTTCGTAAAGCGTCGGACAATTCGAAAGATTATTTATACGTTAAGAAATAAAATATTTGGAGGAAGAATCTCTCGAGACGATTCGAAACGACGAGACCCGCCTTTCCAGTCGCTCGCGATCGCCTTTCGGGATTCGTGTTTCGAGATTCTCCTCTCCGTGTTTTTCCTCCTATATCGTCGGTCCCAATGGTCATTCCTGTAACCGTAGCCCGATTCAACGAGAGGACGTAAAAACGGACGAGCGAACGAGGAAAGAGCACGTTGGAAATAAAACGCTGTCGTGCCGGGATAAGCCGCGAAAAGAATCGTTTCCAAAGGTGGAATCCTTTGAGAAGGCGATAAATCCACGCGTAACACCGATGGAGGAACTACGTACGAGCGCCTCGGAATTATGACAAACCGTACGTCGTGTATCGTCGCGACTTGATTCATCACGAAGAACGCCTCGAGGACGTTTTCACGCCTATTCGACGTTGCGAATAACGAAAAATCGCAGGATGGAGGTGAGTCGGGTAACTTTCGCGTCGAACACGAACTACGAGCAGCGATAAATACGCGAAAAAAACCAACCGATCGGAGTTTGCGTTTCCTCGAGAGCACGGAATTCGAATTAGTCACGAAATCCTCGTATTAAATTATAATTACACGCGTTGACTTACCTATCGCTCGTTCAGTTGCCGATAAAATGAATAATCGAATTTGGAAACGAGAGAGAAAATCCAAAAGCGGTTAATCGGTTCCGTGTTATTCGAGGGATGACTGTAGGAGAACTAACTATCGCGTTGTTAATAAATACGTTCTACGGGCAGTCGGTTTTCCCTGTAAGCCGACGATGTATATATACACGTGTACTGTGTGATGGAGTTAATTTTTAATCTTTTGACTGCGGCGCGCTCTCGGAGAAATCCATCAATACGGATCGCAATACTCGTAATATCGCGATAAACTCAATTTCTTCCTCTTTATTAGTATTTAGGTATACACGTTTTCTTTTCTTCTGGCAAACCAATCCTAGGGTCTACTGTATTATTTAGAAAAATAACGAATGAATAAAATCCAAAATAAAACTCAAAATTAAATAAATACAATCAAATGAAAATATCGATGAATATATAAGACCACATATTAACTCGTTTCATATATATTTATGAAGCGTATATATACGCCTTAAGTAGTCGTCAAAGGGTTAACAGTAATATTCGCGATTTCGCGTAATTCGAATTCCGTCGAAAGTCGTCGCAATTTTTACCCTTCCTATTCACGATTTTGTGCAAGTGACGTCGATTCGTACGTGAATGAAGCAAGAAACGATTAAACCTTTTCATCGATGGTATCTACCTACGGTTTGCCCTACCGACGGAGTCGCGTTAAGGGTGGATGAAGAATCCAGATACACGCGACTGTGTCGTAACACGTAGACGATTCGAACGCGAGCGAACTTACGATCGAGCAGCTGTCACGTCGGTGCTTCGAGCTCCGACGCAATCTCGAGATTTCACGACGCGAGTAACGCCACGCTACTCTTTTGATCAGCACCTTTCGATCCCGTCGCGCCGCGTCTCGACGTTTCGCACGCGAGACGAACGTCGAAATTTCGTAACGCTCGAAAAATCGTTTCACGAGCAAGTCAAACTCGAAAGCACCGGAGCACGCGACGCAACGTCGCTTGAAAATTCCTCGAGATCCCTCTCGGCTTGCCAGCCGAAACGGCGGCACGTACGCGCGTACTACCACGACGAAAATAGAAGAAAACGATAAAGAACCGCGATCACGTCGAACGATTTTCCTCCTGGGCGAGGCAGCCGAGGTAAACAGAACGCAATCTATGTAGGAGCTCGCGCGATGACCCACGGGAAATTCTATCTACCTACCTTACTCACCTATCCACCGATCCGCGTAGGTACTGGAGCCTCCTAGCGACGTACGTGACTACGAAAAGACGCGTATCTTCGATCTCGAACGTAAAATCAGGACGCGTGTACGAAAGGAGCGAACGAAAGAGTCGTAAAAGACCGTCATAGCCGTGCGTCGATCGCGATTCTCGTATTTCTTCGAGAACTCGTAACCCTTATCCGTCCGTGCGCGGATACGCGTTACGATCCCGTGCGTCGCTATTCGTCTACTTTTCTCTCCTCGATGGAACGTCGATTAACGCTCGTCGATCCGCTTTCTATTTACGGGCGACGTCTCGTGTCGTTTCGATGACGTCGTCGTCCTCGCGTCATCGGCACCACCTTGCAACGCGCCATTATCGATTTACGAGGAACGACGCCTGCACTTCGTACGACCGAATTCCCCTTGAAAATTCGTTCTCCCGAATAGAAGACACCCGAGCTTCCATTACGGGTAACGTCGTCGGTTTTTCCCCGTCAGCGATGCTCTGCGCCAACATCCATCGAGTTTCATTCCTTTGCGTGTCGATCGATCGAGTTTTATTCCTTTGCACGGCAATCGATCAAACTAAGGGAAGATCAAAAGGTTGAATAGAAGCACATGGTAGGAAGATAAAGCACTCGTTGCCTGATTCTTGTCCGAAGAAGCGAAACGCGAGGTTCGTACGACGTTTAAAAGTTCGATCCAGTGAAGTTTCAATTTATTTCTTGGGAAAAGTGGGACTGGTTGGACACTGGATGCTAAGGAATAGCTCCCGAGACAATTTCGAAGCTGCTAGGCGTTGACTTCGTCGTTACGTTTACGATTGTCAGTGATTTCGATTCGACGGTGCGCCCTTGGTATTTGGCTCGACGCGCAAATCAAATGGTTGCGCCTGGCAAAGAGACGCTGGGTATTTGACGAAAGTGAGCCCTCGAGAGCAGACGACAAAAGACTCGGCAAGAGCCAAGACGAGGATAGATTAAGAAAGGGAGGAACAAGAAACGTGGAAGACGAGCACGAAAGAAGCGCGTCCATGGCGGAACGAAGGAGGAATCATTCTTGTACCGGTGGTAAACTCTCTCGAGCTGTTCGTGAAAACTTCTTACCTTCGTCTCGATTCGTCGTGTTTCTCGATTAAAATTGCAGACTCGAGTGGAAATCGCTTTAACGACTTCGGTTAACGAGTGTTTCTTCGTATGTCTCGGTAGATCGATGGAAAAAGTCTGATGGATGTCGAAAACGCTTCGAAAGTGAATCGAAGACACGACGAAGACCGAAAGTTTCCTTACAAATACAACTGCGAACGATTTTTTGAGGATGCGATACAAAAAACGCTTCGATCCTTTCCCAAAGTGGGCGCTTGGTTTAATGTAGAGGGACGAAACCAAACGAGAAGAGGACAGGTGGGTGCTGGCGGTGCTGAATGGTAGTCATAAACGATTATTTTTGGCTATCTTTCTTTACTTTAAAACTACATTGTTTTCCACCCGTCCTACGCGAGACAAACGTTTAAAGGAGATCGGACTCGTTCAGTTCGTCATTGAAGCAGTTTTGGTACTACGAGTCCTTCTGCAGCTGGGATTAAATGTGTATGAATTTGAACAGGAATCGACTTAATGATTAGATTCGATGATTTTACATGAAGTAATTACTCATTTTACAAACTGATCAGTTATCAAGGCTGTATTCGATACTTTATTGTTCCTTCGCCGCTTTTAAACCTACATTTGAGGGTCTTAAATTTCGTGTTAAGTACTTTTCTGCATATCTACGTAATACGATGAGTCAGACTTTGAGACGGGCTTTCAACTATTTCAGACTTTTATATAGGGATAGGATAAATTTATTGCATTTGCGTATTAAAAATGTCCACTTATTCTGAAAAATAAATGCAGATTAACTTCCTGACCTGTTCGTGTAGTCTGTGATCTTATTGTATTTATATTAAGGCGTTGGATATGCGTTTGTGCAGCGAAGGGGACGGTGGCTACGAAAAGTTTGGTAACCACTGGTTTAAACGCTTATGTTTTCGACGGAATAGATCGTGGTCGATTTAAATTTGTACGGAAGATCGAACGGCGCGCCGTTTATTCGATCCATTAAATCTATGAAATATTCGGAACGTTTACGAAGGATAGATAAAAACGGGAAGAAATATCGCGTCTTCCCGCTTCAAGGAAAGTTCGTGTACACGTTGGGCAAAAAGAGACAAGAAGATTAGAGGTATATAGGTAGATAGGTAGGTAGGTAAGTCTTCGGTTATTGCCAAGGAAGAATTCCGTCCATTGCAGACCGAAGAGAGGTAATGGCGCATCGATGACGGGGAAAGCTTCCAAACGAATCGCAACCATACATCGTGCTGTCGAGTAAATAAAACTTCGTTCGTTGATCACCGTCGAATTTAAATTCGAAAACCCGTAGCGACGTTTTGATAGCCTTCGCAACTTTCGAATCTTCGTCTAAAATCTCGAATTAGCCATTTTTTAACTACTTTCGCGAATGTTAAGGCGATAGTCGTGCAACTAGGCTTGTCACTCTTATCAACTTTCCCCGCTCGATAGTTCAAGCATCGATTTTAAGAGATTTAATTAAAATCTGTAGATTGCTAACGGAACACTGTCGAGTAATCGGGGATCCGTTGGCATTAACAAACACTCCTATCTACTTAACCACTCGCAGGAAAATCAAACATCGCACGGTGCGACACTGCTTCGGATCAAGATTTACGCCCTTGGTTTCCCTTGTACGTTCTTATCGCGAGTCTCGTCGCGTACGCGCAGCTAAACATAACGAGTAAACTTCGTCGCGACTCGAAAGTATTTCTAATGTTTAGGTAACTCGTGTTATAT
>JAITYT010002159.1:774710-809652 GCA_025433975.1 Liostenogaster flavolineata | reverse complement strand
AGGTCGGGAAGAAGCACGAACACGGAGTCAAGTTGTTTATCGAGAATAGGAGAGGAAGGGACATAAAAAAGAATTAGATAATAGATTCACGGTCCGCCCTATTTTCTCAACAATATGGAACAACGTTGATCGAATCTGTTAACGATGGAGCTCTAAATCATGCGTTTCTTGCGGATATTCCTACCATGATCGCAATCGCGTCACCATTCTTCAGTTGTACGTAGTCAATTCTAAATGAAAGATCACAAGTTAATTTGTTCTCTAAATTTGAAAATATTATTAGGTTTATAATAACTTGCACACAAACTACACAATTTTCAAAGCAAGCGCAGGTACTTTGTTACTGGGCGAACAGTTGCACATACAGTGTCTGAATAAGCGACAGTACCTCGCCGTCGAACGAAACAAATCATAAATTCGAGCGCCGTCTCACAACGAAAAATATGAATATCAACGCCGGCGTGAACGTGTTAAATAAAATTTAACGAAATTGCTCGCTCGTGTCGAATAACTGCGAGATTTTTCGTGCGATATTATAAAGCGCAGAAGCTAGGAGACTTCGTGTGGAGTGTAATAGAAAAATCGGACGTTTCATACGTTACGATCTAATATTTTGTAACAGGACGAGTGTAAGGAGGAGAAGTTAGGAAGAACATCGACTTTCTCACGATAATTCGTATTTTCGAAGAAGGAGAACGATCTACGATCGTAGGAACAACGTTTACGATCGTTTCTACTCCGCGATCAATCACGAGAATACGCGGAAAGGCCAACAGGGAAGATGTAACAAGTAGAAACAGGAATTACAGAGCTAACAAGAATGATTTCGAATATACCTATCCAGTTACTCGCGACCTAAGATACACGGGCGTGTTTGTAGGGCTTTGTGTGTGTGTGTGTGTGTGTGTACACCTACGTACCTTGCGAAAGAGCGACGTTAGCGATACGACGTCGTCTCGCGAAACTCCGTTGGTATTTCCACGTGACGTAATTCCGCGTATCTTTCGACAAACGACATAACTCACTTTACGAGTCGAAGTCGATTCTAGCAACGACTGTGAGCCATCCTTGAAGGAATACCGATAACATAAATATAGAACGGTGCGCGCGCCTTCGAGGCATTAAGACGAACGACAGAGAGAGAAAGAGCAATGGTAAATACGTAGCTTGGTACGCGTTTTTACCGCCATTCTATTTAAAGGCGAAACCAGACCACCATCCGATCGAGAAATAGAATAGAAACGGACGATGGAATAGTTCGTACGAGTACGAAGCTTGACAGAGCGAGGTGTACCTCCAGTATCGACGAAATCGATTAGACATCGGCCGTATTTAGCCCATTGCCGCGAACGACGGCTATAGCCGTCCATCTTCTCATTATCGTCATACGGTAGAAACTAAAAGTGTGTGGTAATGGGTTAATCTACGTTTCATTTCTTGCCGGAACGTCGCTGTCTCTTTGGAGGAACGAAATCGCTCGAAAAAATCGTTCAATGCGATTGGGCAATATAATTCTCGATATAAATTTTTTATACATATATTTTTGCGCAATAATATTGACCATATAAGAATTATTTGGAAGGCTTGTACGACGTACAGAAGGATCGAAGGATTTTAATTTTTATCCTTGCTTCGTCAATATACTGCCTCGCGTAAGACGGATATTGCACAATATTTCATCCCCGTAGGTCCCTGCAGACGTTTGCAATCTTGCCATTATTTGCCTCCGACGTACCACCGCTCGTCGCGAAGCAATTATTACTCGATAGAGCGACGGACATTCGACAAAACGACTTTCGTAAAATGAAAGAAATCTTACTGACAAAATGGCCGCGGCGGAGCTAAAATATTTGTTGACGATTTAAGAGAATTAAATGGAAATCGCTAAAATCGGTCGTGTAAAATCGAACGTTTCGCAAAGTCGACGGTGTAGTTGCTACTGCTGCATTCTAACAGCAAGTTTATTCGATTTTTATTCGAATTTATTCGAATTTAGTTAATTCGGTGTTTCTAAAACGAGCAGGCAACGGAGATCGAACGCGGTCAATTAGTGGAATAATAGAATCAGCGAATAGTTAATAGGATCATGTCGAGTGTATTTCGAACGAGCGAAGTGTTCATGGGTAACGAGTGCGCATCGTACCAATAACCACAAACTTTTTTACAAGGTAAGCCGTAATCAGCACAAACCGATCGAATATTCGCCGAAAATACACCGACAGTAGCGAGAACTCCTTCGTAAACGTCGAGAGTCGAGTCGAGTCGAGGCTAGCGCGTCATTAGAAACTTGGCCGATTCGTGAGAAACTAGGATGACCACGGACAAACGACGCTCAATCGTTGCAATTAATTTGAAGTCGTGGTTTGGAAAGCCGCGAGCGTTGAACGCATTCGCGCATCGTCGGTTCCACGAACGAAATTCACGGAGTGGAAGGTTCGATTAGCGGGGAAAAAACATCAATTTTTATGACTTCTCGTTGGCAATACGCGCGATATCATTAAGATTTGGGCGACTCGAGATATTCGAAGCCTTAAAAACTTCGATAAATTGATACCGTTGAGAAATTCGAGATCATCGATTCGGTTTATTAGAGGAGTGCAGGAAGTATTTCGTATTTTCTCGTCAAATTAACATTTTACCAGTCGCACATTTATCGTATCGTCTTTAGATTGGCGTCAGCGAGTGTCACACAGGTTCTACTAATTTTAGTAGAACTTTAATAATAATGTAAGATTAACAGAAGACGATTCGGTAAATTGAGAAAGGAGAACAGTGAAAGCAATTAATTCTCTAAAAATAGCGTCTATATGTATTCCTATAAAAAATTTGTAATGATGAAATTATTATCAAAGTTTTAAAACAAGTAATATATTCCTCGTTATCACAGAACCGATAACTGATTGATATGATCGACTGTTTGGTATTGAACATGAGTTGCAATTACAACGTTACTTTCCGGTCTCCCTGATATAAATTGCGAAAGAACGACGCGTCATCGATTCCTCCTAATCCTAAAGTAGGAAATGCGCGTGCACGAACACGTCGTTCCGCAAATTTCCGCATCGATACGAAATTTGTTGCTAGCTATTGCTGCATCGAATTATCGCATATACGGAATATAGAGCCCAGGCGTATCGACAAATCCTACCATGGCTGGAAACCGCGATACATCGTAAACGTCCTACTGTGTCCCATGGGCGAATCATTATGCCCCCCCTGGCGCATCACGCAGCGTCTTGCCCCGTAATTGCATTCGACGTACAATCGATCCCCTATAACGCATGCCACCATAACCTTACGTCGTTATGACGTTACGGTGATGAGCAAGACGCACAACGCATAACGCATCCCCGAAGCGTTCGCCTCCCTTGCGAATGAGCGATTAACAGAGAAGGAGAATGGCACAAACTAGAGCTAGACGTGGCGCAGAATAGATCGGAGTTAAATCGAGTAGAATTATTACGTACGTAGTTTGAAACTACGTAGGATAAATAAAAGTTCGATACGAATTAAGATACTGAATAAAGATAGCGAGCGCAAGGTACACGAGGAAATTAATGCGAAAATAAACTAGAAGTACATGAAAAAAGAAATAAAATATGGGTGAAACAAAGAGGAAGAGAAAGAAAGAATAAACGTTATCGATCGAGAAATCCGGGTCGACGAACCGAAGCAACGAAAAACTCGCACATTTTACGAGTCATTAACACGTTGAACCTCGATACCCTCGATAGAAAATTCCGATGATCAAGCCGATATTTCGGTGGGCTAAACGCAATTCCTAACACTTCTGTTCAGTCTCCGGTTCGGCCATCGGCAAACAAAAGGGGACTGGGCACTTGAAGTGTTAAATAAAAAGGAAACAGGGACATTAGACGCGAGCCATCGATGAAAGGGCAGACGCGCATAGGCGTGGACGATTCTTGGATACGGAATACATTTGAGAAACAAAAAAGAGAAGAAACGGACGTATCGACCTTCCCCTTCCCCTTCTAGAACTCAGCTTGTTCGAACTTTGTTCGACGTTGCTCTATCGCGAGCGGTACTATTAACCTAAAGGAGCCGTCACGTCGCGGATTCTCGTTGAATTTAAATGAACGATGGACGGGAAAGTTTCGTAACGTATCCGAGTGCCTAGACTTAATTCGTCCGCGGTTACGTCTTCGAAAGAAAATTACGAGGAGTATTCCGCGGAGAGAATCGACGAAAGAAGAATACGTCCTTCCTCGAGCGAAACAACACGATTTTTACGCTAGCCTTCGATCTTATCAAAAGTCTCTCGAAAATTGTCAAAAGGATGGCCGACCTTCGGTAAAGGTCGAAAGGTAAACTTTTGCTCGTGCCTCGAGACTCGACGTCGACGACGATCGCAGGGAACCAAGTCGACCGACCAAAGCCGTCGGCCATCTTCTTATCAGGACTCGCTCGCTTTCTTTACACGAGGAACGCGCGACATGGACGCGCTGAAACGGCGATACGATTTTCCCTCGAACGGCGCTATGTTCGAGATTAGCCGCGGTGAAGCGGCGCTCGATCGAACCGCTTCCTCCTTATCGCGAAGAGGAGTTAAGGAGGGACGAGAGGAGGCGTACGAAGCCAATAGGAAAGAGAAAAGCCGTAAGGCCAACGAGAAAACTAAGGAAAATAAGCGAGGGGTTGAGGAGGGCAGGCGCGGTTTAGACGATAAGGGTGGTCGAGTGCAGCTGGCTGATCGATTATTTACTGTTTTTCGCATTAGCTCCGGTCAATCGAGGACTCGTGTCTCGAGCAAGCGCGAGGGAAGAGAGAACGGACAGAGGAGCGGACAATGAAATTCCATCGAGGCTGCCGCACTCCAATTCGATCCTCGAGGGCGCATTTATCGCCCCGACGTTGCCCCGCAATTGCGTTTACGCATAACCGTGCCTCCATTATCGCCGTTACAGTACGATCTTGCGGTGCGTATCGCGTTCTAAGTGCCGCGCAGCGAGATCGAGAGGCTGGGAATTCGAAAGAAGACTCAAAGGTACAAAGGAGGAACGAGAGAATAGAACGGAAGAGGAGAAAAGGGCCATGGGAAAAAGATAGAGCGCAAGGCAAAAAAAAGAGAAGAACGAACGAAACGCGGCACGCCGGAGGCACCAAGGTGGTCGACCCGTCGAGGAGCAATTAACCGCGTGGAGAAGAAAAAGATTTTGCAGCATATTGACGCGTCACCGTGTTTGAGGGTGTCGTATATAATGTACTCTCGACGCAACGTCGGGCTAAGTTTTCTTAGAGCGGAGCAAAGCGAGTAGAAGCTCGCGAATAACTCGGTTGAAACTGCGAATTTAATGGAATTTTGCGAGGACCTTGCGGATAATTACCTGAATTGAGAATCGGGCTGAAATGTCACTTGGAAAAGAAGTAAACCGAAAAGTTCTGCCAATTTTGAATGAAAAGAAACTAATATATAATTTCAATAGATTTATTAATATTTACTGGACAATACAATTTCCATCATTACTAACCACCTCTTCGGATATATATCGAGTACATACGTAGAAACGCAATGTTCGAAAGAGTCGATTTCAAACTGGAGACGAAATTATTTGGAAAAACTTTCCGGTAGATCTAATAATATTGGAATTATCGATATTCGCGAGAATTCGTAGAAAGAATTTATCTCGTAATAAATAATCGCGACGTATCGACCGCGAGTTACAAAGAACTGTCCTGAAGATGACAGGATCTTACGTCCTTGGACGTGTTTTCTTGGCTTGAGTTTTTGTTTCGTTGTCGAACGAAAGATTTATTCGACAATATTCCCTTTATTCGATATTGCCTTTTTATTCACGCCCGAAGTTCCTTCGTTCTTATCTCATTTTCGTCTCTTCTAGATTGGTCGTTCGTAGTACGTTGGATCGATATAGAAACGATAAACAATCGTGAGTATCTTTAAACTGGATTTTGTCTCTCGGACGAACCGAGTTAATATCGCGGAGCGCTATGAATTAAGCTCCGTCTCGCTTTGTGGCCCGCCTCAAACGAAACAATCAGCCTGCATCTTAATTAAGCGACCATAATTCAGCAGCAGGCGCGTCCTTGCCTTAATCCTCGCCAAATGTATGCGAGTTTGCGGTATTGCAGTTCGACTTTGTGAGCGTTACAGGACGACAACGTTATACTGTTCGCGATACCAAGTTTCCGGTTGCAAACGTAAACGCGAAAATTATTCTCCAGCGGTGCTTGGCATTGCCGTTTCTCCATCGAATTTGGAACTTTCGCGTTCGGTGAGTCGATCGATCTTAAACATTTTTTAAATCGCGAGAACATTTACCGTTTACCAAACTCGACCTTTGTGTAAACGCGGACGATTGCTTCCATCGTTGTCGCAAAATCATGCCACGTTGCGTCGCATAAAAACGTGACCAATTTTTGTCAATTTGTGACCAAATATAGAAGATTACAGGAGAATATTAATTCACTCGATCGATGGCGATACAAAATCGACGAAATATTATTTCAAGGTAATTGTAAATTCGGAAAGTAATTTCGTTTTTTCCCAACAGAGGATCAGTTCAACCTGGATCAGTTTCTTGCGAGCAAGTCAGCAAAGAAAGAAACAAGAAAAGAAGAAAAACGGAATTATTTTCCGAACAACGTAATATAATCCGAATACGTCAGAGTTCTTTCTTTTATATAATTCCATTAGACATGCATTGGTCCTAAATTAGGATTTCTTACATGTTTTACAATCTACGTCGGAGTGTTACGAATCTGTCCACTTACCCACAAGAAATAGCCGATCAGGCAAGTCAAAAACGCTATCATCAATCCATGTACGATCGGTAAAGTTTCCTGATCGCATTCCGTCCGTTCCATAATGCACTCTTTTTTACGAATTTAAAATCACACGTGCCGTGTCACATTGATTACGCGAAGAACACTAAGGAAACGTTGAGAATCCAATCTGAAACATTCTTCCTTTCTCTTTCTCTTATAAATGTGATAAGAGAATATGGAACGAAGTTGGAAATCTTTCGTTTCCCCTAAGCAAAGAACGACAAACATTGAGCGATTCGAATAGACGAAAAGGGAAAGATGCGTTCGATGAGAAGGAAGCGGAATAATGGAAGGAGAAATAAACCGGACTTATTTCTTTCCGCTCCATCGACGAAAGCTTTGAGATCTTTAGTTATCGAACATTGGACTCTTCATATTTAAGATATTCGAGTACTTAAATTTATCTCTGGATCAACGCGGCTTTCTTCGTTCCATCGGGAGGAGTATAATATCAAAACGTTCACGAAGAAAAAAGAAGAAAGGCCATTCGCCGAGTTAATCGCCGGAAATTTGCCTGCCCTTTCGAATTTATCTTACGGGAGTTTCGTTATATCTTAAAACGATCGATAAGGAGGAACTTACAGAACGTAGAAAGAAAAACAAAAGAATTCGCGAGAATATCCACGATCTTTCCGAGATCGTCGAGTCGTTCTTGAATATACGAAAGATCAAAAACGCTAAAAAAATACCCTACGAGGAACCCTTTCCATTCTGCGAAACGATTATTATCCTAACCATTCGAAAACTCGTCGCTTTTAACGTAACTACAGGCCTCAAAAAATCCAGAGAGAGAAAAAAAGCAGAGCCACGAACTTTCTCCGAACCCGTACGATTATCGTACAATCGAATCGTTTTCGCGTCGCAATGCGTACGACGCAACTTCGAGGGCCGATCGTTCGCAATCGAAATCCAAACGAACGCGTTCTCGCGCAAAAGTGATCGATGTAGCGGCTCGAGCGTTCGCGCAGTGTCCCTCTGTCACTCGAATCGAGCGGAATTACGATGTTTACGACATACCGCAAGCGAATCGCGGTAACGTTTTTACGACGCGAAAACGTTTAAACGAATCATTTTTCATTAGATCGTACGCGCGCCTCATAAATTCTCGTTCGATCGAGCGCGCGAATTTCGTGTCGTTCTTTTCGACGATGACGACCGCAAAAATCCCCGGAAAAATTGAAAAATTGCGAGAAAATAGAACGAGAGTGCGAGAGCCCGATTACGTCGCTTTGTCGAATTTTTTTTTTTTTTCTCCTTTATGCCTCAGACTCCCTTTTTTTCTTCCCTTCTTTCGCAACGAAGGCGACAACGACGACAAACGTCACTACTAACACTGACGTGGTGCGTTAGGAACGAGCAGCCTCGGAGCACCTTATTTTTAAGACGGAGGGTCGAGCTCGGTCTGGACACGCGAATGGGATCGACGATGCGCTCGATCTTTCTTCCGGCGTTGATCGACTCGACGAGAGAGTACGAAAGACGGCCGGCGGAAGAAGAGAAATCGTTTCGCGAACGATATCGACTCGGTCACTGATTCCTCGCGCTTTTGGCCCGGCTTTCCGATTCCACTCGGAGAGCTGGATCGCGGATACACGCGTATTAATAGTTCGCGAGAGACGGAATCTAGGTGAGCAACGTCGCGGAGTTACTATGTACGTACGTAAGTATAAACAGAGAATAGATCTGTATGCGTGCTAAACGGCTTATGCCGAATTCGAGGCATCGAGACGAATTATGCCTTTTAATCGACTGATATGAGAGAGAGAGAGAAAGGACGAAGTCAAAGTACGATTGCGTATGACGAAGAAAAGGGAACGTAATAATCTTTACGAATGTCAAAGGATGCCGTTGTTCTGGTAAACATAAATTCGAATAGTTTTTGTACGAGACTCGACGATTATTTTTCAATTTCGTAACATGAAATACCTGTGCAGCTAGTAGTACTGGTTGGGAAAAATAACGGTATTTCTGTCACCAAACGATACGACACGTTTGAGCGAGATCAAATGATTAC
Organism: Liostenogaster flavolineata; assembly: GCA_025433975.1. Classification (NCBI taxonomy): domain Eukaryota; kingdom Metazoa; phylum Arthropoda; class Insecta; order Hymenoptera; family Vespidae; genus Liostenogaster; species Liostenogaster flavolineata. The sequence continues at coordinate 800,834 of JAITYT010002159.1, read as the reverse complement.
CGTTGCGATATGACGAATGAAAAAAAGCATTTTTAAATATCGTTTTTCAGGGTAAACTCGTCGTACGCGTCATTTATATTTTTTTTTCTATTTTTTGTCGAATGACAGTGCCGTTTGTCGAACGATGGATCGTTTCGAAACGTGGAAGGGAAAACGATCCACAATTAATTTAAAAAAAAGAAGCGTAATCGATTAACTTCAAATATATTGAACCCTAAAAACAACATAAAAAAAACAAAAAAGAATGTTTTTTCATTAAAAAAAATCACTTTCCGAACAACCTAATATAATAATATCTACAAATTAATTCGAATTATTTTTTTTTTAATTCGTACCACGATACGTCTTTTTTTGCCTTCTTGCGATTTGAAATAAACACAGAATCCGTAAGCTCCGACGATTTTCCACGAGACGATCGAATATCGATTATTTCAACGGGTAAGATCGAACGCGCGCGGAGGACCGACGTCATCGATTCGCACTCGAGGCTCCATAAAGGAATCCCACGAGCGTGCGGCCAGCCAACCGATAGAAGATAATACAAGGAAACGTGTATCTCGATCTCGAAATTACGCCACGGTGCGAAACGTAGCGTAACGATCGACGACCGATTTCACCGCGAAGGCAGAGCGCGAATTACGTGAGAGGAGATGGGAAATCGATCGAGTCGATGCATGGAAATTCTCGCAAACGCGCGAGCACGAAACAACGAAAAGATTACGCCGGCGCACCGCAAAATCGACAATATTATCGTGAGCGTTCACGCCGAATTGCGCACGTTTTCACCGGTTCAGTATCGTAAAATGTCGAGTGTTTTTATTCCCTCGTAATTTTCCCGCTATTCTTCACGGATAAAAAACACGCGGTCTACCGTAATCGCGCTCGATGACAATCGCGAAAAGATAGAACGCCGCGTTAAATCGCCGAGCGGAATTTCCGGTTTCGTGATATCCTCGACAATACGATTTAAATTTGCGACGATTCGAGCGATGGATGTTAGTGCGACGTCGGGGTAACGATCTAACGCCGTGCAAAAACGAGATATCGTCGATCGTCGATCTTGTCACGATCGAACTTGTCGAAAGACGCGAAATTTTTCGTTCCTAACAGTCTAAGAAATCCTAGGTTCTTGTACATGGTCAAAATCTCGGTATATTCGGTCATATTAGCTCAAATTCTAGATATATGTATAGATTCTCCAGAGGATAAATAATATATTGGGTTGTCCGGAAAGTTCGTGCCGATTACCGATATCTTTCTAAATATATTTATTATTTTATTATTTATATTATATATTTTATTATATATATATATATATTATATAATTAATTTTTTTTCTTAAAAAAAAATAAATCTGCAAAGAAAATAATTTTTTCTTCAAAATCGGCACGAACTTTGCATTACAATGTAACCATTGTAAACATTACAATGTTTTTATAGGAATACATATGGATGCTACTTTTAGTACCTGTCCCAATTCATCAGATCGTCTTTTGTTAAAATCTTACGTTACTTTTAAAATTTCACTAAAATTAGTAGAACCGACGTGAAACTAGTCACCGGCGCTAACCTAACGGCGATCTTCAGCATTCGGGGCCAAGTTTTTTGTCGATCTCGTCTCAAAAATAAAAATAGTAATTATAATTGTAATCGTGATTTCGTACAATGTAACCTTGACATCGCATAAAGAACGTAAATACACGAATTACCTCGTACTTCTATCGGCGCGTTTTCGCCTTGGTTTACTTCGCGAATCACGACGACGTCCCTTTCCGTGTACAGATCGCGAAACGATGCTTCTCCGCGTTAATGCGCTGCAATGAAAATAGCAGGGCATTCGGCGCCTCAATACGCAATCGCGACCAAATCCAAATAACATCAAATTGATCCGATGCAAAGTTTCAATTAGCAGATCGAGGTAATTATTTACATTGGCACGGCGATAGTCTAGCGTACATAAACGATTACAAATTGGCCGAAGCTCTTTAACGATCAGTAACGCAAACGCAATGAAAATTCGATCCACGATAGTTTTGCGCAAATTCAGATGCCGCAGTTACGAATTCTTCGTTTATAAACCGACGATGTAGATCGCATTGTCTAAACGATCATCGTTTTATCCCGAGCTCTAAAATCTCGATTTGAGAACGTTGTAAAAAGAACGATGACGGTGATTACGATGACCATCATAACCTACTTAAAAGCATTTGAAAGAGCGAGATAAAAGAAGTAACGAAGAAAAAGTTCGAACTCAAACGATTCGCAACGACATCGATGTTTTCACAGCTTTTACTTTCAATTACTTTCCAATGCGATCGATCGAACTTTTATACGACAACGACGATGGTGCCGATTAATCGGTCTATCCATCGTCGTAAAGTCACGATCGGAATTTCTGCAACGTGAAAAAGAAACCGTACGAACGATGTGTGTTTGTTTCGTCTCAAAAATAAAAATGGTAATTATAATCGTAACATAATATCGAGCAATAACTTTTTGATAATAATATTTTGTATGAAACTTTTCAAAATACGGATACACGCGTAATCCAACTTTTTACTTCATTTCGTGGCGAGTGACTAAAATCACCCGTAGTAGCGAAAAGGTTAACCCATATTATATGAAGTTGTTTGAAAGGTAATTTAGTTTTTTCTCCACAGTTTTTCACAAAAACAACATAAAAAAAAATAAAAAACATCGTTTTTCATTAAAAAGAAAACGAAACGACTTTCCGAACAACGGAACAATAAAATGGAAAGTGGCAGTGAAGTTAGCGATACTATTTCGACAAATCCAAAAATTAGTTTAAACGATATAAATCTTTTTTCGATTTCTGTAAAACATCGAACACCGTGCGACGTCTCGCAGCGAGTTACAGTCGACTGTTCTGGCACGCGCATCTGTGAATTTCTTTCCACAGCAAGTGGTTAATTTGGGCGACGATGTTCGACATCGAATGTAAAATGCAATTTGGTCAGGAGGGGAAGAAGCTCGATTCGCCGTGGCCACGAGCGCTCCTCTTCCTCTCCGCTGTGTACCTTCGTACGGAGAAGTACGTACGTACGCAGTTACAAAATTTAATTGGATTCATCGATCGGTTCTCTGATTCCCATTTCCACGATGGAACGGCGGCTTCGACGATGAAAACGGCGCGGGTTTCGTGAAAATCCGCGGATCGACGCCCGATCGACGACGATTTCGTTCGCCGATCTATTCCACGGTGCTCCGCTCCGCTCGATCCACTCTCGCCAATAATAAGCGACTCTCGTCTAATGACTCGAGCGAACGCTCGAAACGCCAGCAGCCGTTTCGCTTTCCACCAATGCACGACGATTTTCCGAGAGGAGAAAATGCCATTCGTTTCCACCGGATTTTACATCGAGATTCGTCGGATTTTTACGCGTCGTATTTTCCCATCGATTCCGTCCCATCGCGATCCGTGCTCCTGCTAACGTCGATACCTTTCGATCGTTTATTTATCGTGGAATTTCAAGCGACGTCGTTCCATCGGCTTGAATTTTTATCGACGTCGAGATTGCCTTGAATTTTTACTTCGCGGAAATAGGGCGAAGTCGTTGGTGGAAAATCTTGAATTACGTTAATTTCGCTTCTTCCTTCTTTTCGATTACGGGCATTATCGATCGGCCAGGTTAGATTCGCGGTTTACAAACGAGCACAATTCGGCCAACTTTCGCGAACGCGCGGAACGCTCGTTCTTTAAACGATGCTTTGGCACATAAATATATGCAAATATTCGCTTTAGCGTCAGCGATTAGAACGAGGTTATTCGTACTCGCATTAAAGCTAATTGCATAAAGTTCTGGCGAGTTTGTACGAGGTTTGACTGGCCGCGTAAAATCGTTAAAAGCATTTGCATGCAGCTATGCGTTTCATGGATCATCGTGCTAGTGGCACGGTGACGCGTGATTGATACAACACTAACGTGAAAAATTTGATATTTTTTCCCCAGGGGAAACGAAGCCAAAAATAACATTTCAAAGCGAAGGCGATATGTGGATCTGTGACGCGAGAGAACGAGATCGCAAACGTTCTCTCTTAACGACCTTCTTTCCATCGTGAACGTAAAAAATCTTGATTACGACGTAATGAGCGTCGCAAAGGAAAAGAAATTCGTTAAACGAACGAACTATTTCAAACGTAACGTTTTCACGAGACTCGACACATCGTCTTCAAAGTTTTAACGTAGAAATGTATTGCATATACGCGTTGTGAAGTACAAAATAAGCAAGCGACTCCTCTCCACGTTTCAGCTAATACTTGACGATTTCTTTATACGAATATATCGTCGTTCCGACTGTATTTATTTGGACAGCTGAAACTTCTTTAAGCTCACGTTTTTCCTTTCGAAACGTATGACGTAATTTTCACGTATAAATGACAGAAAGCTCGCTAAAATGAGATCCGAAACATAAATCGCACGAGACGCGTCCTTAAAAGAAAAATATTAAACTAGAAATGACAGAAATTCTCTTCGAAGATCCTTTTGCGCGTCGAAACGAATTTAAAAAACATTTGAAAAAGTAATGGAAAATATTGGAGCACATCGTGCCTTGAGCTTCTGAATATTTCCGTTGGCAGCGATTGGCGCCACCTTCCGGCGCGAGTCTATCGTGTCACGATAGAAATGAATCGTCGTTCGATTTTTCAATACTTTACGATGATACTATGCAGTTCAAACCACTCGAAAGCACAACCACGATGCTTGCTACGTCGAAACCTCAAACCAGATGAACATGTTTCGAACTTTGTATTCGGGAAAATTGAAACGAACCGAGAGCGCGCGATGGCGACGAGAAAATCAGCGATCACGATTTTATTTTCTTTCGACTAATCTACGGTAGTGGTTAAATTGCAATGCTAGATACGAGAACTCTAAGGTGCGTGATGCGATACAACACGATTTAACCCTTTCGGTACGACGGTTCGGTCGCCGGGCGAATTTTTCTTTAAAACGATATTTTTTATGTAAACGATTAAAACTGGATAAATGGTCATTATTAAAATACGGCACTCACAGAAGTAATAAGTATCCATTCCAGATATATCCGGCATTCGTCTCCAGAGGGCTATTATATTAAACTATTCGATATAGAAATTACACGAACATGAAAGACATCGCAGTACTCTGGCGGTTGCTACAGCGTCCAGGAGCGAAGAGCGGACAATATTCAAGATGGCTACCGACGATTCAAATATCGCTACTGCCACGCCACCATCGAGAACCGTAGAAAATACAAGTCGATGCTATCGACAAGAGCGATCTCGATATTTGTTGAATATCAATAATATCCTCGACAAAACGACAACGATTAACGAATTTATAATCTTATATTTTGTTCGATATATGTAATATTCCACTCGATTGCATCCTAAAGAAATATCGAGATCGACGATTGCCAATTTTAATTGCGTTTGATTTTAACAAAATATCCGACCTCGAGTAAATTTAATCGCGAAATACCACCTCAAGATATCGAAAATTCGAAGGACAGTTTCTATCGTGCAAAGAAAAACATTGCAAGCACTAAACATGCCGCTGGGCCTCGTACCATAAGAAGACATAGTCGTAAACTCGCGTAGAATGAATTCGTATACTTTCTATTCCTTCTTTTACTGTTTTTCGAGATTGGCTCTAAAAGACGATTCTTCATTCTTTGAGAATATAGAAACGACGACTCCGTCGCTCGATTTTTCAGTATTTTTGTGTTATTATATTTAATTCACGCGACACCCTCGTTTTTCATTTGTAATTAAAATTGAGTTAAACGAAGTAATTTTCTTTTAAAACATTCGATGCATCTATCGACATTATCCATCGCGATGACGAAAGCGAGAATTCGGTTTTTATAAGATCATGCGGTTGCGATTTTTGAAATTCTTTCTCTCCGTGTCTGCCGTCAAAATTTCTAAAGTAGACGCATAATATCCACGCTATATATTTACTAACGATATTTCGAAAGCTACACGCGCAAGCAAAATTATACTTTGACCCATCGCATTGGGCACGATATTCGAATGGAAATGGGAGGTACGTCAAGTCGTCGGGGATGAGCGCAACGCACAGACTCGTAGAAGGAAAGAAAATCCTATATCGCGTGGTCACGTAGGCTGATCACGTATCGAGAGCACTGTCATGTTCTTGTCAGTTCGAAATTCCAAAACTGTCACGTAATCCAAGTGATGCGCTTTCTTAACCGAGAAGACGTGCCTTCAAAAATCCATCGCGAATCGATGTTAACAACGAATACCAATATTTATCGGTATAGCTACGAGCGATTCTTAACACGTTAAATGCTCAGTCCGTTTTGTTTGCTATTCCGTTCAGGTCCAGACTCGACCTTCACTTTTGATTCGTTGATCGTCGACATTTTATATTACATCCTTTTTCTTAAATCATTGACTGAACGAGAACCGAAGTCTCCTAAGCGAAATCTTTAGCATCATAATCGGTTTATAAGAGCAGACTCACGCGGTGCTGGAACATGAACCTAAAATCTATGGCCGATTTGGCACCTAACTTGTTAAAGATACCATCGAATACGCGACCCTATAAGAGACGATTAATATTTTTGGATTTTCTGTGAATTTTTTCGAGTATAAGATCATGACGATGGCCGTTTTAGGACGCACGAAATAATCACAGTAATATTTTAATGTTTTGTTATAGTTAAAAAAAAATCGCCGGTTATTAAAAGCAATTTCTCCTTGACGAGTATTCCACCGTTGCGCTAGCGACTGATCGTTATAAAAAAACAACGTAACGTGAATTTTACAAACGTATTGTATGAAAAAATAAGGATGTGCACTGCTGTATTTATAAAGGGTAAGATCGCTCTCATTCTTACCATCGCGAAGAAACAAATACCGACCGACTACTAGCCACCGAGTTCTGCGATTTTACCGACCGACAACCGAATGATAACGTTCCAACGGTTGTTCAAATGAAACGTTGATAAAACAGCGAGAGAAAGTCGATAAGGTAGTTCTCTGAAAGGAGTCGATTGAACTGATCATGTGAACCGTGTCAACCGGGAAAATTGCGAGAAAAACGGTACTGCGAATTAATATCACCGCGCATTCGCGATTTCATCTTTCTTATTTCTTTCTCTTTAAAACGAATTAAGAAATAATTAATCATTGAAGGGACGAGTGAAGAAAACCGAAGTTTACTCGAAGCGGCGCTCGACACGACACGAAAACGACGAATATGAAAACTCAACGTTTTATCGTTTCTTTCTGTGAACGTGCGTGTCAATCAACTAGCGTTTGATTACGAAGGAAAAACGCCGCGCCCTTCGGTCGATGGCATCGATACCGCGTCGACGAATCGAAGGCGAAGCGAAGGCGTCGATTCTCCCGTGATCGTAGTGTAAATTTCATCGTACGTTGACCGTAGAGACATCGATGTTAAAGATAGAACGCGACAAATCGTTGAAAGATCGTGTACAAAGTTGCGAGCGAGCGTCGGGTTAACGTACAACACGAGATCAACGTGTTCACGGCGCTGGAAACTTGTAAATCCGTTAAATCTGATTCGTTGCAAATCCGTTTACTCGGATCCGTTAATCCGAAGTCGAAGAGTCGCGATCCGATTGTCATCGCATCGAGGATTTCGTATTTTCATAAAATTGCTTCGCGTGATGGAGAATCAATCGATGTTTCTTTCGTCGGAAATTTAGCCACTCTAAGAATGTATGCGTGATTTTATAACTGAAAAATATGCCTCGTAGTAGAAAAAAGTTTTTTTTTTCACGATAGACGATCCTCATCGTTTCCATATCATCGGAAAGACGCGTGGAAGAAGACGACGTAATTTATTAAAAAATCTCGTTCCGATGACGGACCAGTAAAAACTCGAACCGTTGAGAAATTTCTACACGCAAGTTCGTAATAACGGAAGAAAAAATGAAAACGAGGAAAGAAAAACAGCGTCCACGAGACACGCTATGCGTTTTATCGCGGTAATAATATTATTCTACGAATGAAAAACTTGCTTCTGCTTTTGACATAACATTTACTTGATACGAGGCGGTGATGCAAAAGAAATATCGTACTGCGAAGGACTAAAGATAATTAAAATATTTACGGACTTATATAATTCGACATTTAAAAGCAGAGAATGGAAATTCGTATTCGAAATGCGAAAAATAAGAAAGTTTATATTTTTCATCGTTTTGAAGGGACGATCGGTGACGAATACAGAAGAAAGTAGGGCGACGTACAGACGTCCTTTCGATTAAAAAGTCTTTGGCGTCGCATCGTTGGAATCACTTTCGATAATCGCGCGTTCGTATTTACCTCGTAATATAAGGGAGCAGAATCAACATCGCCTACGCATTTTATAACGTATCCTTTTAATAGCGCATCCACGGCCTCCACTCTTACAAATATAGACCGACGACGCTCTGTGTTCGACCCTGGAAAATAGTCGTGCGATCATTTTTAACGAGCTTCGCGGTACGATAGAAATCACTTTTCACAGGATTCTTTTGAAACTCTTTCGAAATCCACGTACGTCGCATACGTTCCTCGCACGAGTCGCTCCTTTCGAGTTTGATCCTTTCGATCTCTATTTTACGCGTTTCGTTTCATTTCACGTGTATACGCGTCAAACCAAATCTCTATTACGGTGCGTTCGATGTGTATACTCGTCGTAAAAAATATAAAATTCTTACTTTTAATAAATAATAAATAATAAAAACATAATACAATAAACAATGAAAATTATAGAAATAAATGAATAACTAACAATAAAAATAAATGCTGAAAGTCATTGCTTGATTTTAATTCCGCACACTGTAGGGAATTTTTAAAACTAAATTCCACGCTTAACTGATTAAACGAGGAAGAACTTCGCCAAACAATGGGCCGAAAAGAAGCAAAAAAAGAAAGAGAAGCAACAAATCCAAACGAAGAAGCGGAACAAGCACGATATAGGAAAATAACGCAACGTTCGTCTTTCCACGTGATTCGATGGAAAAGGAGTCGATTTCTCAGCTCCTAGTCGAGAACTGCTTCTGAACGAGGAAACAAAAGGGAATCCGCTCTGCTCGAGAGATGGAAAGGAAGGCAGAGGAAGAAAACGAAGAAAAAAAGAAAAGGTGCACGGAGAGGAAGGTGAAACAAAGAACGTCGATGCGAGCCGCTCGTCTTCGCGTGGAGTCTTCTTTTTTATTAACGGAAATTCCGGTGGACGAGATGGACACGCCAGCGGACTTCGAGATAGGGATTCCCTTCGAGAATCGAGAAAAGCGGGTGATAAATTGACGCGCGAACCGACGGCGTTGCTTATACGGCGACTCGTATGGGCCGCTTTTCCGCAGCGCCTTTTACGCGTCGCATCGCGCTCGAAAGAACTCGGAAGATCTGCCATTAGCTCGAACTTACCCACGTAACGCGCACCGCCGTCCATTTTAATCTTCCGAATCCATCGAACGATTTACAAGTCGATTCAAACAATCGCTCGAACGTAAAAATCATGGCGAAAAATATTGTATTAGGGGTTTCGTTATTTACGCCGAAGTTGCACCGAGATATTCGACGAAATATCATTGATAACGAGGGCGATTACATCATTGACAAGAAATATAAATATATATTGCAAAATTATTTGTTTCACTTCGACGAAGAAACGCGTCGGTATTTCCGGTTTCCCTAATATTTCCGACTCGTTCTATTTCGCTAATACGCGAACGCGGAACGAGGTTTCGACTCGACGCGAATTCGCGTACAGTAGGCGGAGTCAAAGACGGTCGATGAATGGATTTTTTATGGAAATGTTAACACTTTACCGCAGATCTCTCGGCTCAGATTGTCGCGCGGGAATATATACGTTTTTCTTATGCTCGCATAAAATCGTACGCTTTTTGTTATTATATTACGTTGTTCGGGAAGTCATTTCGTTTTTTTCCACTTTCTTTTTCATAAAAACAACATTAAAACAAAAGAAACGAAGTCTTTTTTTATAAAGAAAAAACGAAATGACTTTCCGCATATAATACCAAATAATAAATTGTTTATTGCCATGACAATCGATAAATCGAACGATGAGCGTTGGGGACGAAAAACCGATTAATCGGCTATCGGTCGGTAGTGTTAATATTTCCATAAAAATTCCAGCCACCGTGATAATCTCAGCGATAGCGCGATAGAAGCTCGAAAGGAAGGAAGGAGAACGGTCAAAAGGTGAAGATCAACGACGAGTCTTCGGCTATGAAAATTCAATCGAATTCGAAAGGGCGCGGCGATGGTGGGCGAAGCCTCTCCAGCGAACAGCGTTGTAAATTCGTATCGATTTACTGGTTCGTGGTTGAGCGATTACACGGAGATACCGACGTGGTAGAAACGAACGAAGGGCCATGGAAGAACGAGAGAAACGATATTCGTGCGCGCGGAATGGGAATTATCGCGGACGAGATTCGACGGGAACGGAGTTCGATGCGAAGTTCGTCACCGCTAGACATGATTCTCCAGCATCGTTGAACCGTCGTTGAAACGTCGTTGAGACGGTATCGGCTGCGACCCGGTAATTTTCCTTCGTATCGTTATCTCGATTGTGTCGACTGTCGGAGGTATTCGAACATACGAGCGAGACGAAAGAGAACGAAGGGAGAAATCGCAAGAAAAAGTGGGGAAAAAAAAGAGAAACGAAGAAAAGAAAAAAAGGGGTAGAACGGCCGGGATACTCGCGCAAGCGGAAGGAAAATTAACGCCGCGAAAATAGACGGGGTCTCTGGATTTTGATATAGGATTTCCATGTCCCGTGACTCGATTTTTCCACGGATTCGACTCGACGAGGATAAGATCGTAACGACCGGATAATTTCGCTGCGTGCCATTAGCCTCGACGGGCGTTTACATTGGAGTATCTCGTAGAAACGAGCCTAGGGATGAGGGAAGGACGAGGGGAAGGGGAGAAGGCGACGGTGCAAACGGAAGGAAAATCAGAACCGATGCGACTGCTTTTCCAGCGCGCTGCTTCCGCGTACATCTTCGATACGATATTCCCGAGTATTTTCATTGTCGTAAGTGGAACACGCTCGAAAATAAAATCCCAACGACCGTTCTTCCGTTGCGATCGTACTCGTTTCGCGCTTCGATCCAATTCCCGTCTTTACGGAGCGCATGGGCGTGGGACGTTCCCGTTTCGATCTAGAAACTGTCGGTTAAATTGCGATCTTTTAAGAACCGTCATCGTCCAACTATCGAAAGATGCACGCGCGACGCTCGGTGACTCGTGCGAAGAGTTCTTCGTCGATTCGAATAAGTCGCCTCAAGAAAGATACGAGAGAATCGGCACTGCTTTTCGCTAGGAATAACTAAGATTAATGACAAAAGCCACGCGCTTATTTCTCGCAACTTATCGACACCTTTCGGAATTCAAACCGGTCGATCTATGCATGATAATTAACTCTAGATTCGCAAACATTCGTCTCACAGACCTCACGTAAATCTCAAAAAAAATGTGTGCCTTTTGCGACAAGCTTCTGTTCTACCCAATGTAAAAAAAAATCATGCGTATGAATCACCGCGGTTCATCGTGCGTCGATTGTTCGGAATAACTATTGCGTTCATTTTCGTTTCAGATAATTAATGATCAATAAAAAACTTTGCAGATTTAAAGTGAGCTTTATTGCTTCTTGTATTCCAAATGTAAAACAAAAATCATCTCCCATGCATATTTATGAATCTAGGGTTAATCTAACCCAAATCGTGCGAACAAATTTTGTATTTCATTTTTGTTATAAAAAAAAACGTAAAAATTTGTCTGTCTTTTTCATGTTGTTTGGAAAAGTTGTTGGGGAAAGAACGAAATGGCTTCCGACGACCCAATATATTATTGGGAAGAAGAACTACTGAAACTGCAAACTGAAAGAAGAAGATCGTAGAAAAGAAAAGGGAGAAAAAGGGGGAAAGGTAGAATCGTGGTAAAATACGAGGATGGTCGCAGGTAGATACGCAAGCGGGTAGGCAAGCAGGTAGAGACGAGTAGGAGTGGATGTCGTATGCCGCGAATCCTCTTACCGCAGACGTGGTGGTTTGCACGCCGCTCGGCTTGCATCCTTCCTCGGCGGAGTGCATCTCACCGAGACACGTGAGGGCGCAATCGGGATCGACGTCCTCGCAGATAGGACAGGCGACGTTGGTCGCTCCTCCCCTCTCCCTGAGGACGTGATTGCTGCTGGTGTTGGTCGTGTATCCCTGATCGGAGCTGGCGTTGGAGTTGGGCCTGGACTCGTCGGAGCTGTCGAACGGCTTGATGTTCCTCAAACGATGGACGATACCGACCGGCTCCCATATCTCGCTCGTCGAGGAGGCGTAATAATTGTTCTCCTTGGTCTCGCGACTCCTCTCGTCGACCACCTTACCACCGCGAGCCACGGTAACCTCCTCCTTCGTCACGATCGACGATTTCACGCTCAAGGACGTCTCCAGTCGTACCGGCGCCCTTTGGGATCGAGACTCGTCCATTTTTTTTCTCTCTTTTTTTTATTTTTATCTTTTCTCGACGGACGAGCGCCACCGCGAATCCATCGTTACGGGATCGCGTCTCGACGATCGCCTTATCGTTTCTTCCCCCTCGCTCCGCGCGTAAGAACGCAGTCGACCGTCGGTTCGATACGAGAATTCGTTTTCGAATTTCGAAGACGGACAAAAGATTGCGTTTTTACGCGGGACGAAGCTCGACTCGCGTTTTAACGCGTTGGCTGACCGGCTAGATAATACGGTGCCATCGACGAAACACGTAAAATGCGTGCGGCAGCCAACGTATTAATACGTATATAGAGGTACGAATAAACTCGCGAGAAAATACTACCAAGAAATAATAAAAGTGGAAGAAGAAGGAGTGTCCGATAAAAAGAAGGAAGAGATCGCTAAAAAATTGTTAGAAAATAGCTTCGAAAGTTTCGAGAAAGCGTAGAAAAATCGAATGAACGCTTTGGAGTGTCTCGTAGCTGGGATCGTCGATCAGACGATAAAGTTGGCGATCGTCGTGTCGTCAGACCAGGCGATAAATCCTCCGAAAGGGAGAACCATCGCCGAGTACTCGATGGAATCGCGATGCTACCTTAGAATGCCGGCCTTCACGAGGATCTGATTGAGCATGTCGCAAGGCGGCACTTGACCGGTTATCATAGCCTCGCGAATGGCGACGCCGTCGGGTCCCTCGAGGGGTATCGGCACGCCGTTTATCAGCAAGACCTCCTCCTCCCTCACGCATGACTTTTTCTCGCAATCGACGACCTTCGCCCCCGGTCCTAGGATCGACTCCACCGTCGATTGTATCTCGTGGTCGTCCATTCCTGCTGAGAAGTTATGCAAGGATGTCGTTGTACTCGATGCAATCCGAAGATCAAGCATGCTTGCGCGTTGAACCTCGTGCGAATTCCATGAGATCGACGCTCGTCGATCGGACGTTTATCCACGATGTTTCTCGCGCCTTCCTTTCTAACGTCAAATATTTCCAGACGAGCGAAACTATCTCGACTGCCTTAAAATTTATACGGAAATCGACGTAACGATGTGATTGCATGAGCATCGGTTGATCGTTTTTTTTATTCGATAGTAAATCAAGGAAGAAAAATCGAGCAAACAACGCATAAGGTCCTTTGTTCAAATCCAAAATTGGTCCAGAATAAGACCAGAACGCGTCTCCGCGTGGCAGAATGTCGCATAGATGTTAATATTCGCTTTTTAATATATCGTTGGCTATCTAATCAAGAAGGCAATCCCCACATGTATCTCTCGTTAAATTCGTTCAACTACGTGATAAGTCGAGAGACTCGGTTAAAATTAATAAATGCACCTCGCGTTTTTCGATATATCGCGCGGAAGACGGAGTATAAGTACGATTGAATTCATTTTATACGCATCCTCCGACCGACTCGTACGAGCTCTATTTGTACAGACTTTATCGTATATAAAAATTCACAATTCTAGTTCGGATTGTAGCTCTTTTAAAAGAATAGTTATAAATGGATGCAATCGAATTCACGTCCGACTAATTCACTTTTATTACAAGCGTTCGGTTGCTTTTATATCTCTCGAATTATCCCAGGACACCCGAGCTCTCTTTCGTTCCACGATGGTGCAGAGATAACAAATATTTTTCCTACGGCTTTCTTTATTTTCTCTTTTTCGACTGTAGGAGAGAAAAGTGTTGACTCGGACGCTGGTCAAGCAAGGTGGCCGCCGCGCCGATAAATTCTTCGACTCCCGTCTTACGAAAACCTACGAGGGAAGGAAATGTACGGCGTGAAAGGCGGAAAATTGCCGTGTCGTTGTTATTTTTGAGGAGCGTGTTTTTAAAGTGCCTGCACGCGCTAGGACGATTCTTCGAAGGCGTGGGTCGAGCACCTGCGCACGTGCGATCGAGCGAGCGAGAATCGGCGTTACCGCACGCACAACCACCGTCACGATCGTCGCCACGACTAAATCGAGCCAACAAACGAAACCTGCTTGCCTGGGAGCAGACGCGCCGCGCACCTGCACGAACCGATCTTCCTCCTCGAGACGACTTAAACTCGTCGCGGAGAATATCTCGCGTGCCGACTACGAAGGAGTCGGTCATCGCTTCCCGGATCCTTCGCGCGCAAGAAAATGACGTAAGCGACGCCTACGGCTACACCCTGCCACCGGTTATACTCAATTAATTAAACGAGCGCGATCGCTTCGACGTTTCCACGATCGGGACGAAGCTCGGCTCCGTGTGTATCTTCAGTCGTATTCGAGCTCGCACTGATAAGTACGAGGAATTTAACGAGTGTATTTCCGTAACGCGGGGCAATTACTACCAAGAGAACGATTCTTGGCGCGAGTTATTCCGTTTGAAACTTCGAAGAGATCGCTCTCCGCGTCGCGGAACTTCTATATGCTTCGGTATGTTCATTACGATATGTACCACCGGTGGTACATTCTCGATTGCCCCGTCAAATGAAATATTCCACTGGTGGTACAAATGGATCCAATCACAATCTCTTTTTTGTTAATAAAATTAGGACAGCGATTCGATCAATTGGACTATCGATACTTTTCTCGATCGATACTATGCACCGGTGGTATATTCTCGATTGTCTCGTCGAGTGGAGTGTGCCACTGGTGGTACAAATGGATCCAATCGCAGCCTCTTTTCTGTTAATAAAATAAGAAAAAAAATTTAATCCGTCGGAAAATTAATACTGCGAGGAATATATCCGGTTAAACGGTCGATTTTGAACTTTCGTTTAGAATTTTCTACGTACAGCTGAAGAACTCAACGACGTAGATACGATGGTGGTAATGGCCGATGGAGAAACGCACGATTTAGGGCTTCGTCCTCAGAAAACGGAGAAAAGAAAATAACGTTTCGTGTACCTTTTACGAGAAGACACGTTGTACCGTGTGCGGCGTAATACGTTCTCGCGTAATATGCAGCGTTGTTCGCGGAACGAAGAACAAGGGAAGTAGACAAACAAGTGGGTTTGGCCATGGGCGGTTGAGAGAGCAAAAAAGGCACGAGACGACGGCGAAAATTCTGCGCCATTTTACAAATTCGTTTTCATGCTCTCGTTATCCACCATTAATTTCAATTCGTAAGATCAATTCGTTACACTTCGACTCGAAAATTTTTCCATTTTCTCCAGTAATGTTAGATGATTATTACTTTACCCGTACGCCTGGAGTGTAATTAACTTCGAACCCGCGACAAAACAATTGCGAAATTATATGAATTAAAATATGAAACTTTGCAGCACCCAGCTTCACCGGATCTTTCGCCAACCGAAAATGAAGGCAGTCTGAAAAATTCCATATCAGAGTTTATCGATTCTAAAGATTAGAATTTCTTTAAGACAGGCATCTGTGCATTAAAATTTCGTTGGAAAAAGTGTGTTGAAACAAATGGAGCATATTTTGATTAAATAAACAGCTTTTGAAAAAAGATGTGCAGTTTTATATATTCATTTAAAAATACGACATTTTATGCGGACCGACCTAATAAAATCTCTTCTCTGTTATAGGGAGAACGATCTTCGATGGACGAGCAAAAATGACGAAACGTTTGAAAAAGAAAGCGGAATAATTTAAGAGGACGAGTCTTTTTCCATTATCGGAGGAAAAACACGATAAGATCTTCCCTGCCTTGCGTAACAAAATTCGATACGAATTTAATTACACCACGAGTCTGCTGCTTTTACGACATCGTTGACTACGAGACGTCGATCTAAGTTTCTACCGTGTTGCGCGAGAGTGAACTTCGTTGGAACAAACAACACCTAGACCATCGTGGTAATCCACCTTGTCTGCTTTCCTTCCTTCCTTCCTCCCTTCCTCCTTTCTTTTTACGCAGGATCGCGTCGGCGGACGGAAGACGTCTTCTCGTTTAAACCGTCGCGTCCTTTCGTCTCTCCTCCCAAAACGATACGACACGTACCGCATTTCCTTTCCTTTCCCGCGTGCATCTTCGCGTACGCGCCCCCCCGTTTATTCAAATTCGAGCCTTGTAACATCCTGAATAATAGACTCGGATTACCGGGTCTAACTCACTGCCTAGACGTTCGAGGGACAACCACGGAAGAACGAAGCTTTACGCGCTATTTTTTTCGACGCGATGCAGCGCTCGAATGTCGCTATTTTTAGAACGCGTCTTTCGCGACGAGTTTCGTTCGTTTATTTCGGCGTTTCTGTTTGGTTCCTTTTTGAAACGAACGATGAAAGAATTAGGTCAAGTGATATCGAACGTACAGCATGATCGACGCGCTTCGATTTGTTCGATATTCTTGAAAATTGCCAAACGACTACACATGGTTGAAAAGAACCAAACCGAGTAGAACAGAAATAAGTCGCGTCGCATCGTTTCCAGTCTCTACGTTTGGAAAAGCCTCGTCGACCATCGAAATATTCTTGGATCTCTGTAATTTATTTTTCGAACATTTTCGAGTCTCTGAGCGATAGCTAATTCATAGAAAGAAACGCATTCGAGCAGGAGAATTCGTCGTTGTCGTCTCGATTGCTAAGCGTAGGAGAAGACGTCTTCGCCTTTATTTTTAGTCCTAATAAGACGTCTAGTCTCGCGAACGAGCAAGAAGACACGAGGGAAGAAGAGCCTCGGTGAAAGTCTTCGCGAGAGGCAAAGTGCGTGTCTTGAAACTAGGGGGAGGAACTCCAATTAATTGCCAGAGCGTAGCGAAACGGAGCGTCATCTCGGAGCGAGGGATGTAACGAGCCTCCGTCGAGCTCCGGCTCGTTGCTATCGCTATATTTTGCGAGGCGAAATTTCCTCGGAGTTTCAGTCAATTTCTTCGTCGATGGAATCAAGAAACGCCTGAAAATCGAACGACTGGCTCGATGTTAAACCGATCGATGAAATATTCGACCACGATTTATCACGCGCGTACGCGTGACTTTAGAAAAAGGTTCGAGTTGAACGCGCAGCTCCGAAAATCTCGAAAGGACACGTTCGAGCTTATAAATCTCGACGGGACGAATAAAAGTAAAGAACCGTTGGATCGTTCCAAGCACCGGAACGAATTCGAACGATTGGAAGTAGCGTCGATTACGCGCTGTCAAATTATCCAGTGATTTATCAACGAGAAGAGAAATAAGCTCGATTTAACTTTCCAGCTACGATCCACGTAATAAGAAAATCCTCGCAGAATGAAACCTTTTTGTGCGCGATGCGAGAAGATTCGCCGTTAGTAGCTCGACATTAGTGGGTTGTCGTTGCGGTGGCACATCGTCGCATTGGCTCCTACGATTTTCTCGGTGCGCATCGGGGCGAGAATGGCCGGTTCGACGCCTTTGCAAATCGCGCTACTTTATATTCCGTCTGGGATTTCCACCGCGACGTAATACCGTCGCGTCTCTATTGTGCGCGCGTTAAGAAACTCATTAAACTCCGTTTTCTTCCTTATTATATTCCATTTATTACGGATATCGCACGGTAATGCTGATTTTAAAAAGTCAGCGACGTAAGTTCCCCGTCGTAAAAATACGAAGATAATCTTCCTCGAAGGAGGGCACAATTTAAAGAGACAAGGAAACAAAGCGAGCCGAAGAGGAGGAAAAAAAACACAGGCCTTTTATTTATTTAAGGTTCACCGAATTCCATTCAAAGGACCGTCCTGAATTTTTCTTTCTCTCTTTTTCTTCGTTCTTCTTTGTTTTTCTCCCTTCCAGAAGAAGAAACAACGCGTTTTCATCCAACCGTTAAACGCGAGCTAATAGACGTTTCTGATTTTAGCGCAGGTTGAATGTATTATAATTAACCGGTGGTCAATCGTATCGATATAAAGTGAGGCAAATGTCTTATCGATTTATCAAAGGCGTCGCCACAACACACCCTAATCGGATTATCCGTTTCCGTATCTTTTACCTATCTATGAGCGCGCGTGTACACGTGCGCGTGCAATTTGCATCGTTAAACGCGCATCCTTCTGCCCCGTGCATAATGCGTTAATAAACGACCGCGGAAAATACTGTCAACTTCGGCGACTTCCTGGTCGGACGCAGCCCTAATAATACCTATCTCAGTTAGTAATTAGAGAGAAACAAAGAGAGAGAGAGAGAGAGAGAAAACGTCCATCGTTCCAGGGGGAATTCCGTTTCAATTCGGTTGCGTTGCTGCGTAAACGCGTGGACACGCCTCGAGATCGGCACTATAAATCGTGAAAATGCGTTTAGAGTGCCACGATTATTTTCATCGATGGTATATCGTCGTGATAGTACACCTATTTCTGTTATTTCGTTTTTTTTTAAATGAAAAAAACGATGTTTTTTATGCTTTTCTGTTTTTTTTATGTCGTTTTTATGAAAAACTGCAGGGAAAAAACGAAATTACTTTCCGAACAACCTATTTTTAACGACGTGGTCGTTTAGGCCGAGGTGAAAAAGGAAACGCGTATTTTTCCGTGCTACGAGACTAGCGCGAACGCGAGTTGGAGAATTGAAATAGGGAGAAAGAAGTTAACAGATCGTAATTGAGGAAGGACGAGGAAGGTTGCCCTTTCCTCGAGAATTAATTAGTACGCGTCGCTGATTGCGTCTTCGTTGCGCTTTCGATCCGTACTGCCGATAAAGCGCGGAGAAAGGTCGACGATGGATGAAACGGAAAAGGGAATTCGCTCGTTACATCGTCGCGAACAAAACACGAACGCGAAAAGAGGAAACTTGCCACGTCAACGTGAGAAATGCGAGGTCTCGATAAAGCGGAGATATTTGGCACGAAGATGCGGTCGATATATCGAGCGACGTTCAACAGGCGGTCATTTTCCAAACGAACATCGCTTTTCAAGAGCGACGCGGCACGATAAAGTTCGTTGATACTCGTCGATACGACCGAAGTAAATTTCATCGCCGGAGGAACGCCCGAATTTTTACTGAATTTTCGTATTAACCCCCTGGCTCATAGAGTACTATTACAACACGTTTGTCCACTCCGATGAAATTTTACGAATATTAACGGGTTATTACGCGAAAATACGCAATGTCGTTTCTTTAAAGCATATAAACGTAGTCATATCAGACGTAATTATTTCAAATATATGGAGCAAGTATGAAAAAAAAAATCGTTAACGAAGCTATAGAGAAAAATGGAATGACGAAAGAGTGCAAAAAATATTCGCACAGCCAACCGTCGGATAGAGATCCAAGGGTTCAAATCATCGATCGCAGCTTTTTTCTCTTCTTATTCTCATGGCACTCAATCGTTAATGTAATTACGTCAACTCCGAACACACGCGTTTTCGATATCCAGTCCATCGACCCATTCGAATATCGCGTCACCATCAAATTTAACGCGATTCCTTTTTCCAATCGTGGTAAAAGGAACGTTTAGGAACTTCTCTCGATCATTAGGAAAAACTAGAAGGCGCCTAGTTACGGCACAACAATCGAATATCGCACCGTAACCGTCTATTTATCACGTTCTCATGGAATGGTAAATTTCCGGCATATATTTCGCGCTAATTCGCATTGCAGTGCATAAACCTGCTCGTCAGTTACGTGGTTTAACAAACCTAATTACCATCGGTCGCTTCAGCTCCAAGTCAGTCGCACGTTCCTCCTCGCGGCTTTGGCGTATCAGATTTTCGTGTCTCATCGAAACGACCGGCAAAACTGAAATTACGGATTCGCCAACGAATGCGTATTCGCAAAGGGTGCGGATACCCTTGAATCCGGTTCCGTTGTGCCGCCACGGTGCGATCACTGATCCAACGACGCATCGCGCGGAAAATGCACGGATCGCGCGTTAACACGTCAACCGCCACGCTAAATTCACACGTTTTGCCCAGGAAAGTACTTTCATTGTTCTA
Source organism: Liostenogaster flavolineata (assembly GCA_025433975.1). NCBI lineage: Eukaryota > Metazoa > Arthropoda > Insecta > Hymenoptera > Vespidae > Liostenogaster > Liostenogaster flavolineata. Next base: position 780,523 of record JAITYT010002159.1, on the reverse strand, counting down.
AGCGCGTAATTACAAAATAATAATGAATATGGTTATATAATATCACACGTTTATCCATGGAGCGTTTATCATGCTCCATTTGACGACGTTCGTTCAGTTTTTACAATTATAAACATCCAAGGCATTCTAGTCATCGACGATCACCGTGGTCTTACGAATAAAACGATCATTGAGAGTTTATCGTGCTTATTGCCATTCTCTAATTATCTACGATACTGAAAATTCCTTGATCGATAATTATAATTTTATTGTAATTTTTGATGTAATTTTTACAATTATAAACATTCGAGAAACTTCGATTGCTGATCTCCACCGTCCTAACGATGCAACTTGCAGTCACACGCGATCAACGAGGTGTTCAAGGCGTTGACACTAGAAAACGATAAAACGGACTATTAGCCTTTCGAATCGTCGCTCAACGACGCATCGAACGGCCAGTCTCTCGAAAGACAGAAATGCAAAGAAAGAGGAAGAGTTACGAATGCAAATGCGCGTAAAAAATGTGGCATGTTGGTGGGTAAATGTGGCCATTTTAGGATATTCGGTGTAGATCGTTGGCAAATCGCGTTTCGTATATCACGAGACTCTCTTTTTCTTTCGCGCGCACGTACAGCAGAGGCGAGAGGAAGCGAGAGCCAGACTCGGGGTGAGCATCGACGCGGACGAAGGGGTATAAGATTTGCATTGCAGAGTGAAATTAGCTTCGTAAAAAGGGCTTACCGAGTGCATTTGCAATGTTAACGAGGACGATTGCCGCGTTTCCGATGGCAGCCCCGACGCATATTCCCCCGCTTGCGCGTTAATTCCCATTGGCCTAAGTCCTATCCGTGCACGTTTCGCGCGTTTCTCCTTTTTTCTTCCTTCCCCGTTACGAGAGTCTTTCGATCACTCGAGCGTCGATCGTAAAAGAACGTATCGAATAATCTTCCGATAAAATTCCTCCTCGAATCGAGCGAATCGACGTTCCTCTTGGATAGAAGAAATGGAGTAAACGTAACACGTATGTTACAGCAATTTTTGTACAACGTATTTGTGCGAAAATATATTTAGTTTTCTAAAAATGTATTTGAACTATACGACAATAGTACGAGGAACTTCTGAAATCAGCAAGTTTACCTACGTTTTGTGTGGGGATTAAAATGATTTATCTCGGTATATATAGATATACCACCTACGATTTTACAACAAAATAAAAAGAAAGAAGGAAACTGTTTTGCAGAATTAATTATTTTCATGTTTTAGAAAAAGTCATAACAAATTTTAGAAAACAAAACGTAGTGAAAATGAATAACGATTATAAGAAATGCCAAAGAAATCATTTTGCACCCCTTGATAGATCTAGTATTAAAATTCGAGTGCTTTTTTAACGAACGTTCTCTCGTCTTTTTTTTTACATATCTCGTTCTAAGATCTTTCCGTCGACGCTTGTACGCGCGAAGAACGAACGAAGGGAAAAAAGAATTCACGCGTTGCCGCGGAATGTCCGAGTTTCGAGGCGTCAGTGGCGCGTCGGCGTTCGAAAAAAATGGCAAGTAAGGGCGAGCGGTTGGATTCGTCGCTGGAACGCGCCTAAGAATTGTCCAAGGTGGGACGGAATTCGTGGCAATGCGCCATAAGAAAGAACATGCCGGGAATTCCGTGCGTTCGCCTACTTTCTCGAAATAGCGCGCGAGCCGACGAACCACCATCGGATCGGGATGTATTTCGTCATTACGAACGAGGTTAAATCCGAGGGAGGAATTATATCGCGGATTATCGCGTCGATTCTCGCGGACGCGCACGCGTTACGCTTCTATCGATCGCCTTTCTTAATCGCCTCGGTGTGTTCGCCTGGAGCGTGAATGCGCGTCGCGAATCGGCGCCCGTACCGGCGTATCGAGCGTTAAATCGCGATTGTTTGAGAAATTCCGTGCAATTTCGACGCACCTATACCCGCTCGAATTCGAACGAGGAGCTTACGAAGTACCGAATACCAACGTTAAACTTTATACGCCACTTTGCATTCCGTCGGAGTCGGAATTAAATGCGTAATTTGCAGCCAGAAACGATTTTACGGTAACGCGTATCCGCTATACGGTGTCTCGAGAAACCGCAACGCGCTTACGCCGTCGAAACATCCTTTTTCGAATTGCCAGTCCCTCCGGTAGATCGGAGGGAGGGTAAAAAGAAAAGGAGAACGTAGAAAGACGCACTCGCGGTTTACGAAGTTAATCGTTCGTACGCATAGAGGTGCGTTTTCGGTGCGTTGGAGCGAGCGAGATCTCTTCCGTCCTTTGAGAGTCGTCTTGCGAGCCGAGCGCCGACGAGCGCAGTTAGGGAAACGAGAAAATTTCCATGGAAATTACATTCCGGCAGTTCGCAGTAATTTCATTCGCTGTAATTGGAATTGCAGCACGTGTAAGACCGTCTTAATTTAAGCCAAGATATTCCATGCGAAGCCACAAATTTCCCTCGGTTTAGAGTTTTATTAGCCGGTATTTGCTCGTTGGCAGCGAGTCGGCCGGCGGCCTCGAGTTAAGAGGACGAGACGGAATAACCTACATTTAAAGTGATCGAACGTTTCTGCCGCGGGCATTCCCGCGATCCCATGGAACTTGGTTACGAAGAGTTTGAGAAATGCGTTCGTCGATCGAGCGACGAACGGGAAGAGAAAGGCGAACGTTCGTAATCGGGAAATGGACGATTGTTTTGAACGCGCCCTTACTTGTCGTTTCGTTATGACGAGCTGTGTTCGACGAGTGCCTATCGATCGCACTGTTTATCCTCCGATAAATATTAGATATTTATAAGATTAGATTAATATTATATTAGATATTAGACGTCGGCCGATAAGTTCCCGGTCTAAAAATAATGCCTACACGTTCCTTCGATATCTTCGGAGTGTCAGCTATCTCTTGCATCCTCACTTTGCGATTTGTCAAAACAATTCCGTGGACTTTTTTGATGATTTCTGACGTAACCGTCTCTTTTGGGAGACCAAAGCGTGCCGCATCGTCGGTGTTCGTACGACCACGTTTAAATTCAGCAAACCAGTCAAGCTTTCGTTTCAACGGTGTTTTTCCCCATCACAAAGCAATGTTTTATCAGTTCACGAAATTCTTTTGTTTCGCTAAAACCTCTATAACTTTTGAACCAAACGTCGGATAGTCATGAAATTTGTACAGCTATCTTTTGAAGGTTAGTACGTTCTAAAAAAAAATATTAATTTTGTATTTGTGGCGCCATCTGTCTGTCAGACCGGAAACTTATTAGCCGATGTGCTATAATAAATAATTAAATATTCTTTTTACATCGATTCGTGAAAAATGATTTCACTTGTTATTATAATTTCATTCTCGACTTTTCTCGATTTCAAGTCCAATTTTTATCCGGACGAACGAACGTCTTAAAATTACGATTCTTCCTCGTCGATCGTATCTTCGTCCTACTAATTCGCTCTTCCACTCGGTAAAACCGATTTCGCGAAGGGTCGCGATAATTTCGCTTTCGTAGGCGATCAAACAGCTCTCCGTAGAGCTCGAGAATCGCGAACGATGCGCCTTCGAAGCGAACGATAATTCTCGCAAATTGAAACGTGTCGAGTAATCGGTGTCAAGAACGAGCGGAGTATTTAAGCGCCTTACGGGATGTAACGCGGTCCGAAGGCGGTTAAGATAATCGCGAATAATAATGGATAAGGAGAAGGATCTCGTGTGCGCGAAGAAGCGCGGCGTATTAACGGCGATTTTGTCTTCGTGCGCGTTGCAGCTTACGTACGTCTACGCGCCATCATCCATCGCATGCTAAACGTCAATCGAAGTTATCTCGAGTGAACGATCGAGACGCTCGATTAGTTAATTCGCAAAGAATAACGAGGAGCCTTGACAAGCGAAACGACCGATCGATCGACGTACAAATTGTATGCTCATAATTTCTCTCGAGCTCGGCCGATAATTCGTCTCTTATTCTTCTCCTTCTTCTTTTCCCAGGATCTAAAAGAACGAATCAAATTACAAAGTGTCTTGAACTTACGAAGAGCGGTTTACCTTCGTGTCGTACGCGTAAGAACGTTGCTAAGAGAATCGCGGGAACGTCGCCTTTCGCGAGGACTAATTAGATAATTGCGCGAACCTTCTTCGTGCGATCGTCCGCCACCTGCCTAGCAGACCTGCCTATATTCGTCTATCTTTCGATCGGCGCGAACGTTCCACGACTCCGATGAAAATACGATCCCAGACGTAGCGCGCATCCGCGAACTGTTTGCACGTTCCTCGTAGGAATTAATCGTTGCGCGCGGTTCAAATATTTGCATCTCGTAAACGCCTCTGTCGCAAGCAGGACGTTTCCGTTAATTGACGCGATCGGGAAGCCAAGATGGACGTACGGACGGTAAGTCGTGCTTCGATGTCGATACGCTTTCCCCATTTCGATACGTTATCCGAAACGCGCCGACGCCGAGCGTCTTAACGCGTTAAATTATTATGTCGATCGTGTTGGTATACCTGCTGGTAACTGCGATACGAATCGGCGAAATTACCCCTTTCATGCGCCACGCACGGCGTAGTAAACTCGTTTAAGCGAGTTCCGGAACGCGATTCACACCGACAATAAGCGTAAACGCCCTAACGACGAGCAAGACATAACTAGGTCCGTCGACCTCGTACTCGCGGTACGAACGAAGCCGTTTTTTCTACTTTCGTGTCGGAATCGTTCCGTGGACGTTCGCGTAATCGCAATTCCTTGTACGACGAGTCGATCGATTTTCTTCACGCGCGATGTCGGCAAGTAGATATAAATCCCAATTCGAGATTTTTTGTTTTATATTTTGCTTCTCTAAGTTCACAAGCGATATTGGCATTTATTGTGTCAATACTTTGCGTTTCAGGGCGACTCGCACCGACTAAACACCCTAAAGAAGATCAAGACGTAACTCGATTCATTGACTTCGAAGTCATTTTTTTTCTATGATGGCGGAATTCTTCCGAAAACCTTCGTGTAATTTAAATTCAGCTGTCTGTAGGACCTGTCTAGTCGATCGATATTTTCCACGTGACATCAGCAAGTCGATATAAATCTTAATTCGAGATTGTTGATTCTATCTTTTGCCTCTGAATTTTCACGAACGATAATGTCATTCATGACATCGATACGTTACGTTTGAACATTATTATTTTAATTATTCTTTATCGTGAGCTTTTATCGCGCGATTATGGTTACTCGACTTGATTAAGTATCCAAAAAATAAAACTCGTTTGAATGTCCTGCGTGTACTCGAATAGGTCAGCCAGTGTCAATATTTCTATCCTTTCACTGAAATGTGCTTAGACTTTCGTAATACGAAAGTTGTCGCGTTCGAGGAGATTGGCATTGCATTAAACGTCAAAACTGTTGCTCCGACGACGATGTTTGCCGATCGCAAATACGAGAAAGGGAAGAAGCAAAGTTCGTTTCCATAAAGGAGTACGCGTCGTTTAAAATATATTTCGGCGAACAAGCATCGTACGTCGACGTAAGCAACGTAATTTTCCTTGACGAACAAGTAAATAAGCGCATAAACGAAACGTAAGTGTCACCAAACGACACTTCAACTATTTGAAAAAGACGAAGGAGAATTTTAGGTCGATTCTATTCGATCGACGCTTGTTTTTACGGAAATAAATTTTTAATAATCCGCTACGTTTTATATTGCGTACTCGAAATTAGTCAAGCGTATTAAGCTTGCTTTTAATTTAAATCAAAAAATTGTCTCGCATGCAATTATATTTTTCGGCGCGTTAATGAAGCAACTCACTCAGCGCATTTGTTTTAATTAAATAACCACGTTGACTGTTGAA